>BTHU01000016.1:108107203-108297203 GCA_036184795.1 Tokudaia tokunoshimensis | reverse complement strand
AGACAGACACAGAGAGAGACAGAGACAGAGACAGAGACACAGAGACAGACAGAGACACAGAGACAGACAGAGAGAGACAGAGACAGAGACAGAGACAGAAAGGAATGGCCATTTCTGCATGCCCACTTGGCGTCTCCTCGGTTCCATCTACAAAGGGGAAATAGTTGCTGAAGAAATAGCGTTATGTCACTAATACCTGAGTATGAGTGGGTTTATAGTGGTGATTTTTAAATGGGAGAAATTTTTCTGTGTTGAGGCATCAGGAAAATTTTGGAGATATTGTTATTATTATTATTATTATTTTATTATTATGCAACTGAGGAAAAGAACATGCCCTTAGAAGTTAACAGGTAGAAGGCAGACTGGCTACTTCATAGAACTACCACATGGAGGACAAGCCGCAGAGTTCAATATTCCATCCTCAAGTATCAGTGATACTAAGATGAGGAATCCTTGTTTCTCTTTTGAGTTTAAGAAAACATGTTTAGGGTGGGGATACAGATCATGGAGTAAGAGTGGTTGCTGTTCAGTTACAGGCACATGAGTTTACATGCTAGGCACACACATCAAGTGTTGAATGTAACAGAATACAGTTATGTCTATGGTTCCCAGTACTGTGGATACAGATACAGTCAAATTGTTTGGTCTCACTGGCTACCAGGTCCAACACACACACACACACACACACACACACACACAAGCACACACTCCCAAAAGCACACACACACACATACACCCCTCCCCACACACAAGCACACACACACACACAAACACACACACACACACACACACACACACACACACACACACACACACACTGACCTATATGGAGATAGTAAAAGTAAGAATGGAAACTGAACCAGAGAAAATGAGCTGTGGTACAGTTTACACCATATTTTTGAAGGGCCAGTGCTTTCGGGATGGTGACATTTGACTCTAGCAGACACATGGATGCTACTGTCCTGTAGTACACTGGGCAGGTTCTCAGCAAGTACCACCCTCAGTTGGTTTACACTGTGAACAGAAGCCTCTCCGTGCAAGCTTACTCCAGCCGTATGTGCATCTCATGGTGCTGATGCTCGGACCTCCCCGTGGCAACCAGATGCCCCCTTTTCTTCCCAGACCTCTTCCTCCCGTTGTTTCTGCTTTCCTCTCATTCCCTCAGCCTTTGCCTGCCAATTTAAGAGCACACCCGGACCTCTCTCCATCACCCAATTCCTGATGATTTGCTGATCCTTGTGTCTGTTTTGAATTCTTTCTCTGGGGCAAAGCCTGAAATTCTGTTTAAAACTCACATGATGTGAAAAGCAAGAATTGAGCTGAACTCCTCAGGGTGGAGTGGAGAAGAGCAAACTCCACTTGACTCAGAAGAAGTGCTGGCTGGGTATGGGCTATTCTGTTTGTTCTTATCACGGTTTCCCGATTAGAAGTGAGACCATACCTCAAGTACAGCATCTCCTCAGTCAGAATCCCCCAACCTGAATGTACTGCCTCTGGGTCAGGGCGGCAGCACTTTGGCTAGGGTGGTCACATTCGACAGCTTTCTTTGTCTTTCGGTTCCAGGCCCACAGGGTAAAGTAACCACAAATAGGAAGTGTACAGGGTTAAAATTGTGACCATATATTTCTGGTCATTATTCCTATCTCAGTCTGCTTCCTGTTACTGTGATGATAAAATACTGTGACCAGAGGCTACTTGGAGGAGAAAGGGTTTATTTGGCTTCCAGGTCACAGTCAGTCAGCAGGGGAAGCCAAGGCAGGAACTCATGCGGGAACTCAACCAGGAATAGAACACAGGCCATGGAGAAATGATGGCTGGCTTTACAGTTCCTCATTTGCTTAGTTTTTCTTATACACCCCGGGGCCCCTTACTCGGGTGGTACGGTCCACATGAGCTGAGCACTTTTACATCAATCAGCTATGAAGCAAATGCCCTCACAGGCTCACCTACAGGCCAATCTGATCATTGGAACATTGTTTCAATTGAGGTTCCCACTTCGCAGATGAAAAAAGCTTCTTTCTCAATCACTGGAACATTGTTTCAATTGAGGTTCCCTTTTCCCAGATCATAATAGCTTCTTTCAAGTTGACAAAAAAAAAAGGAACCAATTCCCTAAGGAAAACAGTGTGTAAACTATTTCCGAGGCAATGTATTAGGCATGCATTTAACACAGGCTCTGATGCACACAGAATATGTGCATGATTATCTTCAAGCAGACATCTTCAAGTGCTACACCACCTTTTCTATGGAACTTGAGCATGCTTGGTTAAGATATCCATAGAGGTGTGATACAGGAATAAATACTTTGAGGATACCAAGGGACAGTCTCAGATGGTTGTCCCACCCTGAAGCTCTTGCAGAGTGGACAATGCATCAATTATGAGACAGCAAAATTGGGTACAAACTAGGGTGGGACATGGGTAGGAGGAGGACATGTGGATGAGCTGTCATGTCGTCCTGTCTTTAACTCCTTTCTCTCCCCATCCCTGGTAGGACCGTGATCTCCTCCGAGTGTCATTGTCCATTCTCCTTACAGATGCGCATCTCTCTGCCTTCTATTTCCAATCTGCTCCCACGCGTCATTCTCTACTGCAGTTTTCCATGACGTCTATTGATTTGGGTTATAGAGGTTAGAGTTCAAGACTTTCTAAGAGCCCAACCTTCATTTGTAAGCCTTGCTCAGGATTGGATACTTATCTTATGGAACCATCTTTGTACATGGACCCATTGGACTTCCCTTCCATGCCTCAGGAATAGTCTTCTCTTTCTTCTTCTGCTACTTCTACTGCCTCATAGATTTATATCCCATGCATCTTTGGAGTGCACCTCCTGAGGACTCTTCTTCTTCTCTACAGGAGGCACTGAGAAGGTCAGAGGGAGCTGAGCTCTTTAATCTTCTACGGTGCTTATTGTCTCACTGTCTCTGTTCACAAACATTGTACCTTCCTCTTGAACAAGAACATGAACTCAGTGTCTCCAATGGATTTCTATTCTCTCTTTTAAGCATGTGGTAGATGCTGAGAGGACTCTCATCCAGTAACTGACCATGCTCCCACAGGTTTCTCCAGTGAGATTTTTTTTTCTGCATAAACTATGTTTACTACTTTCTATGAGCTTTGTTGTCAGGTGGCTGCCACTGATGTGCAGTTCAAAGAAGTTCAATAAACTGTTCCTGCCCTGTCATCTTGTCATGTGAAAGAACATGAGGGAGACACTGAGAAAGGTTAGTAAGGCATGGCTGAGCTTGGTAATGTTCATGTTAAGGAAAGGTCAGAGTTTATAGAAGTCAGGGAATCTCGTTTGACATGACCCCAGTAGACCCAATAGGCACCCAGGGAGAGTCATGGCTGAAGGAAGTCAACCATGGCTGGAAGTCAACCAGGGATGATTTAATGTGTACCAGAGGGTATGCAGGCATCCTACTGGAATGATACCAGAGTCATAGCTATAAGATTCAGCTCTGGGTTGGGCCATCTGTCTAAATCAAAATGACATAGTCCATAGTGATACAAAACAATGTTTTTACTTCTAATTTTGATCAGAACTAGGGGAAACTCTCCATTGGTCTCTGCATTTCTCACAGCTCCATCACTTGTGGAGAAGATCAAACAGGTGCATGTGTAGACATCCTTTCACAGGGAGGGAAGACCTCCTGGCTCAGGGTTCCCATGGGTTGCATTTCTTTGAAGAATTAGAATCCTGAGCATCCCATTACAAGAAGAAATCACTACACAGAAGAGAAGGCAAGCAACTGTCCAGGGGTCACAGAGAATATGTCACCTTCCAACCTTGAAGGTGGATGCACAGAGCTGCAATAGTTTGAGATTAGGATCCATGTGGACAGCTCCTTCACACAGTTTAAACCTTTGCTGAGATGCTACCCTTTCAGTAGTTGGAGAATTTTGGTCCTTCAGAGAGGACCAAAGAGATTGGCACAGAAAGAACAGCATGGCCTGAGTCCCTGTGGACATTGTCAGTGTTGGCCACCGCCCATGGGCAGAGTTGTGGCTGCCATCCAGGGACTGCTGTTCTGAAGGACATCAGTCTGGAAAGAAAGGATGGTATTGTAGTGGGAATAGCACACAGCCTTCCCCAGAAGGCATCCACAGTGCTGCTATTACAGCTGAGGAAGAGGCTCCCCCAGTGTGCTTCTATCTGAGGCTGGGCCTCTCATGTTTCTTGGTACAACCTTTGCTTTCTCCTGGATGGAGTCAAGTGAATGTTAGGAACACAGGGCAGCTCTACTTTCTGTTACAGTTTCCATTACGTCAAGTCTCAGACACTTTGTTTGGATTTGCCTAATGACCCGAAGGCTGGAATGGATGGACTTTGAAGACCGATATCTCATGGCTGACCACCTGCCAGGCCCAAGTAGGAATATTCCATGTAACCCTTGCTGGTCCTTTGAGCTCCTTGATCATGGAGATTCAGTATTTTCCCCCAAAGATAGGCAGCTGGACGGAGTAGAGGGAGGATTTGAACCAGAGCAGCTTGCTTTGGAAAACTGCTAAGTATATGTAATAAAAGTTGAAGAGCAGAAGCATAGAGAGGATTCTATATCGGAGAATAATCTTGAGACACCAGCTCCAGGAGATGGCACAGTATGGCAAAGCAGCAAGCATTGTTCACACCAAGGTGTACTGAGGCACAGGATGCTTTTTCTAGAAACTTCTTTCCTTTGCTCATGATGTAGAATAGATATGTGAATAGATGAAGATGAATTGTACCAACCAGAGATAAAGCTGAAATGCCCTCCAATTACCCTCAATATCCTTTTGTCTTTCAGTAGCATCTTCTGACTCACACAGGGAGACCATTGCCTCTCTGTATTTGAAGTGTCTTCTGACATAGCTATGAAGATCTGATAGCCTCACATGCTGTTGGTTTGAAATGCTTTCATGGACCACTGGGGATGTGCATATTTGAGCTTTGTTACCATGCTAGCAGAATGAAAGACAATAGCTCCCCTGGAGTAGATTTTATGCAACATCCATCCCCCAGGACACATGTTAGGGATATTTCTGAATAATCCTCTGTCTGAAACTTGTCCCAGAGGTAAACCTGTTTCTCTTCCTTGCTTGAGTCTGGGATTGGGCCTGAGACTATAGCATCTCCTGTTCTTTTAAGGAAAGAGTCACTGACCATCCCACCAGAGTGCAGTTTAATAGTAACACATAGATTGTGACTCCATTTATTATGGTGCCCTCGGTGCTGAAGGTTGTATGAACTTTCTAAAGTGGAAATGGTTGAGTTTGAATCTGGGTATCTGGTTATCACAGCATATATCCTTAATGTTTTCAATTAAGCGGAGCAGAAAAACATTTTAAGTATTTAACACAAGGGGCAGTATAAAGAGAGCATTCTATGAGTGTCCCATGTGGTGGCCAGCTTCCCGTCACAGTAATATGTACCTGTCATAGTGAGAGATGGTGTTATAAAGAGGCAGGGAGGCTGGGTGACAGCTTCAGAGGTTTCTATCCTTTCGAGCCTGTGGTGAAGGAGAACATGTGGTACAAATGCATGTTGGGAAGCTGCTCAGCTCCTGGAAGCCAGGACACTAGAAGAGGTAGAGAGATGTTATACCTCAATTTCTCTACAAGTGCATGTCCCCAGTGACCTAACTTCCTACCTTATGTGCCGAGTTCCTGAGTAGCATTGTGGGTTGGAGTCTCACTTGTGAGCATTAGGGTGTCAGCATAGTTGTGAGCCACTCACTGGCTTTTCAGGTGTCGCTTCTCTGTATTATAAATCTGGTAATGGTCTAAGGTCAAAGGAAGATCACTGTCACATGATAAGAAGCATGGAGGTTAGTTACATTAGTCTCGGTGTGACTATGAAAGCTCTGCGTATGTTAAATCAAGTCGTCTGTTCACTCAGATTTGTCTCCATTCATAAAGCCATGTGGGTGCCAGTTACACACTCCAGTGAGTGATGTTCTTACCCATCTCTTCTACCTTATCCTCTCATAAGGCAATGTGTCAGTTGTTCATTTCCAGAGTACTGGTTTCATCTTTTAAACCTTACCACCATCTTTCACAGACTACTAATGCACAAAAGCCAAACTGCAGAGATACTTCACTCATAAGTCAAAGCTCTTGTTCATAGCACGTTCAAGCAATGGGATGTGCTAGATGGCCATAGGGAGTCATCTCCTGTGGTCCATCTATGCATATACAACAACCCATTGATCACCATGACAGGCCCACCTGGCATCCCACAGATGCTCTTATCCCCATGACAGCACAAGAAAAGACATTAGGGAAATTTGCTAGAAGGTGTTCTTGTTAGACTATTCTGTGTGAAATCACAACACAGCTTTACTATCATCAACTTTTGTGGGAGAGGATAAAATACGGGGTGTCATACATATTAGGCACATTCTTTGCCACTGAGTTCCACCACCATCCTTGTCACCTTTTTGTCAGTGAAATGCTAGGTACCATCATGATGGAGCCTAAGCAGGATGTTGGGGCTTGCAAATGCACAAATGCATTCCTGTGAGTAGCTGAAATAATGGGTCATTTCCAGCATGAGTCTACAGTAAAAGCCAGTCTGTCTCAATCTCACACTTTATCCATCTCTTACCATGTGATTCCCTGTATCACATTGGGACTCCAGCAAAAAAGGCCATCAGTCACCTTTTGCCCTTGAACTAGAACCATGAGCAGAAGTAAGCCTCTTTATAATTTCTCCAGTCTGCCATCTGCTGTTTCAGCAAATGGACTAAGATGCTCCCTTGGCTCCCACCTGTTCGTCATCGTGTCACTAACCCTGTAATAAGGCTCAGGTTTCTCTTCTGGCACTTTCCTACTAAAAGCCTGGAGTGTCATTCCTCAGTCCCTGACACTCTGGTCCTCTGAGCTCAACATTAATTCACTTGCTATACTCTAATGCAGTGGTTCTCAGCCTTCCTAACACCATGACCCTTTAATACAGTTCCTCATGGTGTGTAGGCCCCTCCCAACCATAAAATTATTTCATCACTACCTCATAACTGTAATTTTGCTGCTTTTATGCATTATAATGTAAGTTACTGACATACAGGCTATCTGGTGCGTAACCCCTGTGAAAGAGTGGTTTGATTTCCCCCAAAAGTGTCGCAGCCCACAGGTTGAAAACCACTGCTCTAATGCATAGTAGTAGCTGGTTATTGTATAACATGACTTTTCACAGTTAACTCATGCCCTCTCAGTAGGCACATATCCAAAAGCAGCATCAAGGAAGCTCCTTTAGTTACAGCCTGAGTGTCTGTAACAGGCTCCTAGATCTTAGCACAACTGACACCATCATAGACGTACCATTCAGGCCTGGGAGCCCAGCATACAGGCAGCACCACTGGCCAGAAAGTAAGAACAACTTAATCCATCAAAGTCCAAAGTTTCTGTGAAATCCCTAAATGTACTAACGTTGATTTTTGGCTTCAGTAGCTCTGCTTATGGCTGACTGTTCTTGATAAAGTATGTCAACACAGGATGCAATTTTTATGTTTAAAAGTCCATCCTGAGAAAGGCTTAGGACAGCACTTGGGTCCAGAACACCCAGTCTAGTGGCCAGGGGACTAATAGGCTTTCTTTTGACTGTTGGAATGGTCCTCTCTTGTAGATATCCCACAAGTGGCTTTGATGTACATTTGTTCATCTCATTGAACTCTGCCAAGCACAGTGGCACCTCCACACACAAACTCAAGGCGGCTCGAACCCCCCTTCTAACTAGGTGCAAGCAGAGGGTAGAGCTGATGTTTTGCCTCTAGAACACTCTTAGGCCAAGGAATATTGTGTAAGATTTGAGCTTAAAGATTTCTGGAATATTTCAAGGTAGTGCATTGTAGAAATATCTGTAATAAAAACCAGTTTTCTCTGCTATGGTTTTATAGTTTATAAGCCACTGTATATGAGTTATGATAAAAATGACTGAAAAAGATAAAAAACTAGGCTCACTAGTTAAATATTAGATTCAACAGTCAAATAAATCATGATGTCAAACTGCCGTTTCTGACGTTCAATTTCTGGATCCATCTCCTCATGAACCAGAAGCAGACTGAAGACTGAGTCACATCTGAATATGCTGGGATTTGTGGAGTGGTTGTCCAAGAAAGCCTGTGATAAGATTTGTATTCTTCATAGAATAGGAAGAGAGCACAGAAATTCTCTCACCCAATGAGGACACAGGAAGAAGTTAGGAAAGGAGCTGGAACCAGGACTTGAATCTGCAGGTATCTTAATGCCAGACCATGCAACCTCTGGAGGTTTGTTGGTCTCTCGTCACCCTGCCAGGGGCCTCCCACTTGCTGTGGCAGACAAGCTGGTGAATCAATAATGCAAGGTTTCCTTGAGCTGAGGAGAGCTGCCAAGGCTGGGCACTCCTTCTGTGTGTCAATGGCCTTGGAGTCTTAAATTGTGACCCTGATTGTATCAGTATGTAGTTCAAGAGCACAGCTGACTGCTCTCCGCTCCGTTTGAGAGCACACAAATCACAGCCCCCCTATCCGGTCCCCAAAGAATGGATGCCTTGCTGCTCCAATTAATTATGCATCAGTTAATTAATTTGTTGGCTTTAGTGAATTGACTCAATTATTTTAAATGGCTTTTAATTGTTAATATATGCATTATACAGAAGACAGAAGCCACTAATAGAATTCAACATGAAAACCTCCCTGGACAGGAGATGGCCTTGTATAGTAAATTATTTAAAGTCTCTCAAAGAGTCCTTCTGACTTCCAAAAAGTCAACATTGTCTGAGACAATTCTGGGTTCTGTTTAAGGGTCATTGTAGATGTCTGAAATGAACACAGAGGACTAAGTGGTAGGAATCTGTTGAGAGATCATTTTGGACCATGACCCATCTCTAAGCGACTGCATGTGGGGTCATGAAAGCCAGAAGTCTCCAGGGGACACACACCTGACAAGAGACTGACAGCTGATTGACCTGCACTTTGTGCCCATCAGTGGTGATGGATGGAAGATTCTCTGCGTCCTACAGATAGAGTCTCTCACACAAGGGAGAAAGAAAAGTGTTATGGCTCAGATATAGTTTGAGTGTCCCCACATGGGTCATGTGTTGCAGATTTGGTTCCCACTGTGGCAAGGTGGAGGTGGTGAACCTTTAAGACGTGGGACCTAGTGCAATACAACTAGCCCATTGGGGCGTTCCCTCGGAAAAGATTATCCTAACTCTTGTAGGAGCCTGTGAACTTCTATTAAAAATGAAGCTTGCCACTTGAAACTCTTGATTCCCACATCAACATGTGATCATTCTCTCTCTTACATATAGGCCTCATCTCATATATATGTACATGTACCCTCTCTTTTTCTCTCTCTTTCTGTCTCTCTCTCATACACACATAAACATATATGTGCATGCACTCTCACATATACATATACAGTCACATATGCATGTGCGTACATGCTCATATATACCTATGTGCATACTCTGACATACATGTGCATACACTCTCACATATACACATGCATCCATTCTCATATATACATGTACATGCACTCTCACATAAATATGTGTACACAAACTTACATATACATGTGCATGTACTCTCACATATACATGTGAATGCACTCACACATATACACATGCATACACTCACATATACATGTGTGTGCATGCTCACATATATACATTCATGTGCTCACATATACATGTGCATGCACTCTCAAATATACACATGCTCACATTACACATGTATATAATCACACATATACATGTATATGCTTGATCACATATATATGAATGTATGCTCACATATGCATATACATGCATTCTCACATATGTTCATGCACTCTCACATATACATGTGTATTCCCTCCCACATGCCCATGTGTACACAGATATACAAGGAAGGTTTGGGAAGCATAAGAGTTGTGAGAACTCATCACTCCAGCAAACTCATAAGAAGTGGAAGTCGTGTCCTTCAGACAGAAGGTTGCTGTGATAAAACCTGGACCTACACAAAGAAACAAGGAACGTCTGAAAAACTTACACTAGTGACATGACATCATTAGAACATGGATAAGGATTAGCAGTCATTTTAACCAGTAATAAGATGGGACTCTGGGGTTTGTAACACAGGTGAAGCTACACTGTGGACGACAAAGGCACGGAGATGTTCAGGGAGCAACTTTGTTCTCACTGCGAAGTGCAGGAAGGCAATGTGAGCTGGCGGGAAGGTTCACCAGGGTAAGGCATTCACGTGTAATGTAAGACCAAAGGAGCCATCTGCCTGAGAAACAAAGAATTAGCACTAACAGGCCAGCATTGCAGACAAGGTGAGCAGCGAAGACTCCTTAGTTATTAGGACGAAGACTCAGGCCAGCATTGCAGACAATGTAAGCAGCGAAGACTCCTTAGTTAATAGGACGAAGACTCAGAAGAGACAAAAAGGACACAAGGGGAAGTCAGTAGATTTACATGTAAACACGGCTATCTGTATCCACACTAAATACCGAGTATTTAATATCTCAACTAAAGAGTTAGAACTGTCAGAGAGGATAAACCAAGACATCTATAGGCTGCTTTTAAAAACAAATTAAATGTGAAGACCTAGATTAAAAATAAGCAAGGGATGTATCACACCATCAGATGACTTGAGAGAAACCTGAGGGGCTGTACAATTTTCAAATACGGCGGATTTCAGTACCAATATTGACAGGGGTGAGGAAGGTCATTTTATAATGATAATGGGGTCATTTCATCTGTAAGGTAGAGCAGTCTTCAGCATGTACCTAACGACAGGGTTTCAGAAGAAGTGACAGGCAGAAGTGCAGGGGAGACAAGCCAATCCACAATTATAGTCAAAGACTTCAGAACCTTCTCTCGCTGACAGACAGGACGGGTAGGTAAAATCAGAGACAATACCAATGTCTTAGATTATAAACTCAGCCAGCCAGTCAGAATGGCTAAGATCAAAAACTCGGGACAGCAGATGCTGATGAGGATGTCGAGAAAGAGGAACACTGCTCCATTGTTGGTGGGATTGCAAGCTCTTAAAACCACTCTGGAAATCAGTTTGGCAGTTCCTTAGAAAATTAGACATAATACAACCAGAGGACACAGCTATACCATTCCTGAGCATATACCCAGAAGATTCTCCAACATGTAATAAGGACACATGCTCCACTATGTTCATAGCAGCATTATTTATAATAGCCAGAAGCTGGAAAGAACCCAGATGTCCCTCAACAGAGGAATGGATTCAGAAGATGTGGTACATTTATACAATGGAATACTACTCAGCTATTAAAAACAATGAATTCATGAAATTCTTAGGCAAATGGATGGAACTAGAAAATATCATACTGAGTAAGGAAACCCGATCACAAAAGAACACACATCGCATGCACTCTCTGATAAGTGGATATTAGCCCCAAAGCTCAGAATACCCAAGATACAACTCACAGACCACATGAAGCTCAAGAAGAAGGAAGACCAAAGTGTGGATACTTCAGTCCTTCTTAGAAATAGGATCAAAATACCCATGGGAGGAGATCCAGAGACAAAGTGTGGAGCAGAGACTGAAGGAAAGGCCATTCAGAAACTGCCCCACCTGGGGATTCATCCCATATACAGTTACCAAACCCAGATACTATCGCAGATGCCAACAAGTGGTAGCTGACTGGAGCCTGAGATAGCTGTCTCCTGAGAGGCTCTGCCAGTACCTCACAAATACAGAAGCAGATGCTCTCAGCCAACCACTGAACTGAGCACAGGGTCCCTAATGGAGCATCTAGAGAAAGAACCCAAGGAGCTGAAGGGGTTTGCAGTCCCATAGAAGGAACAATAATAAGTACCAACCAGTACCCCAGAGCTCCCAGGGACTAAACCTCCAACCAAAGAGCACACATGGAGGGACCTATGGCTCCAGCTGCATATGTAGCAGAGGATGGCCTTTTCAGACATTAATGAGAGGAGAGGCCATTGGTCCTATGAAGGCTTGATGCCCCAGTGTAGGGGAATGCCAGGTCAGGAAAGTGGGAGTGGGTGGGTTGGTGATCAGGGGGAGGGGGATGGGATAGGGGGTGTTTGGAGGGGAAATGAGGAAAGGGGATAACATTTGAAATGTAAATAAAGCAAATATCTAAAAAAACAAAAAAACTCAGTCAGAGACGTGAATTAAAACCAGATGAGCGAGGAGCTGAGGGGCAGTGTGCTTCCCAGCATCAGGAGGTCCTGAGTTAGATAGAGTACCTGCTTTTCGTAAACTGGGAATGGTGGCACAAGCCTGCAGTCCCAGCATGCAGTAGGTGGATGCAGGAAGATCAGAAGTTGAAGGTTGGCTTCAGCTGCCTAAGGAGTTTGAGGCCAGCCCTAGGGTACTTGAAACCTCGTCTCCAAATAAGAATATGGCTATGGTTAAGACCACTGGCAGTTCTTCCAGAGGACCAGGATTCAATCCCCAACACCTGCAGGACAGCTTACATCTATAACCCCAGAGGATCCTATGTCTCTGGCTCTGCGGGTAACTGCACTCACATGCACAAACCTGCATGTAGACACACACACACATACACATGCCTAAAAATAATTTTTAAAAGTGAATCTGAAAAGCTAAAATCTTTAATTGATCATGTGAAGCCTGAAGCTTTCTAACTCTAATGGAAAGGACAGGGGAAATCCCTGTAAACTATGTGTGGCAAAGATTTTCTTGCTGTGACACTAATACACAACACACACGATTTTATTTATTTATTTATATATTTTTATTTATGTCCATTGGTGTGAGGGCATCAGATCCCCTGGAACTGGGGTTTCAGACAGTGATGAGCTGCCATGTGGGTGCTGGGAACTGGACCTGGATCCTCTGGAAGAGTAGCCAGTGTTCTTAACCGCTGAGCCATCTCTCCAGCCCTCATTTTTTTTAAAAAAAGATTTATTTAAAAAAAAAGATTTATTTATTTATTTTATGTATGTAAGTACACCGTTGCTCTCTTCAGACACACCAGAAGAGGGCATCAGATCCCATTACAGATGACTGTGAGCCACCATGTGGTGGCGGGGAATTGAACTTGGGACCTCTGGAAGAATGATCAATGCTCTTAACCACTGAGCCATCCCTCCAGCCCCAACATGATTTTATTAAAATGTTAAAAATCTTTTTCTTCATGCTCAACAGTGTAGAAAAATAAAAGGGCAATCCTTAGACAGAAAATATTTGTAAAGCCTGATCAAAGACTTATAGTAGCTGGGTATGGTGGTGCACACCTTTAATCCCAGCACTCTGGAGGCAGTAGCAGGTAGATTTCTGTGAGTTTGAGGCCAGCATGGTCTACATGGAGAATTCTAGAAAAGCTACAGCTACATAATAGAGAGACCCAGTCTCAAAAAATATAGTAAAAAGATGTATAAATATATGTTTTTAAAATAACCATCTATAAAAATACAAAAGGGTTTTAACAAACATTTCAGCATTAGTCATTAGAGAAATGTAAGTATGCAACAATGTACAGTACAGATCCATCTAACCAACTACTATTCAAAAGGCTGATCACATTACACAGGCAATGAGAATCAGAAATCTTTTCTACTGCTGGTTTTAAATATAAATCGACAGAGCTCACCTCAGAAATCAGTTTGGACTTCCTTCAGAAGGAGCGCCCTTCCCTGTCAGATAATCCGCCTGTGATGGTTAATCTTGATTCTCAACTCTACAGGATCTGGAACCAGCTAAAAAGCAAAGCTGTGGGCATTCTCTGAGAGATACTTGAGGTAGGGACCCGCCCCATTCAATGTGGATGGCAACTTCTGCTTGCACCACAGATAAAAGGAGATAAAAGAAGAAAGATTTGCCAGCCCCCTTTTTTCCTACTTGCCTTTTGTCTTGATGGCAAATTCACCTACCTTGCTGCTGCTGTGGTTACATTCCTTAACTGATAATAGGACCTGTCTTCTTCAGGCTTCTAGCAAGGGCCAATGTCTAGTGGCATGTGGGAATCTACCAGGAATCCAGCTTCGAGGACTGAATATCCAAACATGGGCTAAGCCTATCTAGTACAAAGGCAGTCATTTTTAGATGGTCCGTATGATTAGGCCAACCTAATAAATCCCATACATATGTATACACATTTGTTTATTCTTTCTAGAGGCCCTATTCCTTTAAACAACCCTAATACATTGCCATTACACACAAAAGAAAGGAAAGCATATACCTACACAGAAACCTAGACATGGGTGTTTATAGTAAGTGTGATTTGCAGAAGTCTAAGCCAGAAGACCCAGATACTCATTAACAGGTGATAAGGCAAATAAGCAGAAATGTCTTTATATGATGGTATACTGTTTGGTACATATAAGAACATGTATAAATATTATAAAATAATTATGCTAAGTAATCTTTAAAAACAGATAAGGGCTGGGGAGATGGATCTGAGTAAAGTGTTTTTCAAGCTAGCATGATGTTTGGTCCTCTGCATCCATGTAAAATCCAAGTTTGATGGTGATGTCTGTATACCAGCACTGGGGAGAAAGAGATGGGTAGATCCCCAGGACTTACCATCCACTCAGTCTAGTTGAGCTGGAAAACTCAGGTTTAATGAGAGAGCCTGTCTCAAAAAAAGTAATGTGATAGTTTGTATATGACTGGTCCAGGGAATGCAACCATTAGGAGGTGTGGCCTTGTTGAAGTAGATATGTCCCTGTGGGTGTGAGCTTTAAGAACCTCATCCTAGTTTCCTGGGAGCCAGTCTTCTTCTGTTTGCCTTCAAAGCAAGGTGTAGAACTCTCAGCTCCTCCTGCACCATGCCTGCCTGGATGCCACCATGCTCCTGCCTTGATGATAATGGACTGAAATTCTGAACCATATAAGCCAGCCCCAATTAACTGTTGTTCTTTATAAGACTTGCCTTGGTCATGGTGTCTGTTCACAGCAGTAAAACCCTAACTAAGATAGATAGTATATTAGTAAAGTACCAAAGATAGTATATTACTTATTGTTCTATTGCTGTGATAATACACATGACTAATGCAACTTATAATAGAACGAGTTTATTTGTGGCTTATAGCTTCAGGGAGTTAGAGTCCGTGATGACAAAGGGGAAGGGGCAAGCAGCTGGAACAACAGATGAGAGCTCACATCTTGGTCCACAAGCTGGAGGCAGAGAGGGCACACTGGGAATGGCACGGATCCTTTGAAACCTCCAAGCCTTCCCCCAGTGACACACCTCCTCCAACAAAGTCACACCTCCTGCTCCTTCCTGAACAATTTCGCCAACTGGGCACCTCCTATGAGTCTTCGAGGCCATTCTCATTCAAACAACCACAGAGAGAAACTGAGGATGATACCCAAAGTCCACCACTTGTTTCTGCCTTCACACACATGCAGTGCAGGACACTCCCCCTCCACCACATGCAGGCATAAACACGTGGACACACACAGAGCAGGTGAAAACTGCAAACATGGTATGAGTCAACTCACATGTAATTCCAGGAAGTACCAAGAAACTTCAGCAGAAGAAGGCAAATCCATGGCCAACTGACAAGGACAAGGGGGTGATAGCTAGGGCCAGGCAGAGGGGATATGGGGGTTGTGATGAGACACAGAGGCTGCAGACACTGCTGGCCCTAACTGTGCTGCATGCTGCACTGCTTTAAACCCATGTCAACACATCGGATTTTGTACAGCAGCACAATTGGTTTGTTTCATGTCAATCATATATGGACCCGCCTTGGAAAGTAGAGATGCTGTGTTACTCTCTAGCTCCACAAAAGCGATAGCAATGGCTGCCACTGTCGTTTTAAAGACGTCTGACACAGCTATGCAAGCAGCCCTGCTCCTAGAGAACAGCCAGGCTGTCTGTGTTGGCATTTTCAGTTAGAGCGCACATTCATCAGCCCCTGGAGCCCTGGCTGTGATTTTACTGCCGGAGCTAATGTTGTTCACAATCTCTCGTCCTCAGGCATGGTCATTTTGATCTTCTAGGGCCGTTCTTCTCTAGATTCCCCAGGAAGGCACCAGTTTCGAGGCAGCCTCTGTAGAAAGCCCATATCCACAGGATGGACCGAGCTCCGGCTCACCCTGAGAGCTTCTCTTCCGTCTGCCTTACAGGTACATTGGTACCTTACTGCTCTGTTCTACACCTGGGCCTCCAGCCTCTGCTTCCAGCCTCTACCCTGCCTCTCTAATTGTGCTAACTAAGCTCCATGTGAGACCATATCTCGATACCAGGTTAAAAAAGGCACTCTAATCCATATTGTATTCATATTGTTTGCGTGGCGCCAAGAAGTTTGGCTCAAAATAAACACACACTACTGGGATGAATGAAGGGACAAATGAACGACTTATGTAGAGATCTTCAAAGGGCAGTTGTAATATGAAGAGGTACATGTGCTTCTTCTGGTATACCCACATGTGCTCACGTGTGCATACAGGCACACACAATCATATACACATGCACAGACACACAGATTTTGTTTAAGTGCCAATTCTAAAAATATCTCTAAGAACTCAGGACATACTTTCTTGCGTGGTGATATCAGCTGCATAAAAGTGTCCTGTGTGTATCCTCTTCTAAGCAACATTCATGGAACCTTCAAAGGTTCCTGCAAGGAATCCTGTTTCAATGTGTCAGGGGCTGAACAACCAAAATTCCAGAAATGATATCCAAGAGTTTATTTCTTCTGAGATCCCTATCACTAACCCACAGATGGACAACTCTCTTCTTCCATGTCATCTCGTGTGTGTGTGTGTGTGTGTGTGTGTGTGTGTGTGTGTGTGTGTGCGTGTGTATGGGTTCAGTCCAATAACGTCTCCTAATATCAATGGTGGGCATTCTGCAGGACCTACCCTGAGCCTGCCCGACTCTCTGACGTCACTATGTGCTGTCCTGAGGTTGGCCAAGAACTTGCCATTGTAGTTCAGGCTGGTTTCAAACTTGCAAACCTCAAGTTGCGCCTCCCTAGTGCTGGGATTGCAAGCATAAGCCACCAGGCCTGGCTCCAGTCTCCTGCCTCAAGGCCCTGTGTTCAAAGACCATCGCATTCTGAAGTCCTGAAACTTCTAAGTATGAATTGGAGAGGGGGACACCATTCAGTCCATATTTTTTTATTTGAAAAACAATATTTTTTCTTTTTTTTCTCTTACTGAAAATATAGTGTTTTGTCACATAATATATCTTGATTGTGTTTTCCCCTTCCTCTCCTCCTCCCAGGTCTTTCCCATCTCCCCTTCTACCCAGATCCTCTTCCTTTCTGTCTCTGATTTGAAAACAAAAACAGGTTTATAAGATATAATAATAAAAATATTACTAAATAAAACATAATAAGATTAAAAACTATCACATAGGATTTGGGCATATGTCTAAGGTTAATTACAAGTATCGTTTTCATTTTATAGATGAGAAAGCTAAGGCAAAGGGCATGTGTCCAAGGCTAGACCCTTAGTAAACATCAGAACCTGGAAGCTAATTATAGGACATTGAGCATTTACAACCCACATTCTTCATTTATTGAGCTTTACTAAATCAAAATTGCTTCAAATAGTATTAGGGACATTCAGATTCCCAGGCTAGCCCCCAGAAGTCTGCTCACCATGACACAGTCAGAATGCTTGCTTGGAAGATTCCAAAGTAACAAAGTAACAAATTAACAAATTAAATTAAATCCAAAGTAACAAATTCACAACAACATGGAGAAAGTGAAAATGAGCCCCAGACTCTCCAGGATGAGCCGAGGTGCTAACGTGTCAGTGGGTCCGAAGGTAAGGGTGACAGGCCCCGTCTGTGTCATAGTGAGATGTTAGTGAGTAGTTCCGTGGCTATTCTACATAAGGGCCACTTATTAGGGCTCTGCTTAGTTTAAAATGTATTCAGGAGCTATCACGTCCCTGGATAATTTCTTCTGGCCCATTTATGTCTCAGGTATCGTTAAGGTCCTGGACGTCACTTTTTTTTTTTGTATAAAGTAATGTTTTTATAAATGTATATAGATACAGGCTTATCTTAAAGCTAATTAGGCCAATCTCTTTACACCTTTTTGCAACAACAATGATTTGGACACCATGGCAGCCACCGGGACTCCTCTAGATGCTGTTCCTATGCATGTCAGCACCGCATGACAAGTGGGGACTTAGACCCCTGAGAAGGCAGGCCCTGACCTGCTTCTACAGGCAAGACTGCTGCCACGGTTATGGTTTAGTTGTTTTATTTCCTCCAAAGGACTCAGTATTGAAAGGTTGGTGGTGCTATTTTGAGAGCACTACTCTACTCCCCAACTATAGGAAGCCCAAGCTACAGAGGATAGTGCCTCTCCAAGACCGACACCCATGCTACTGCAGACACGGTGAACCCAGCATCCCCTCGTGCCCCTGGCTTCCGTGGTCATTCACATCTCTCTAGGGTGGCTTATCTTGCCTCGTTATTGCCTGAGAAATCCAGAGCTAGACCTGAGGATCCCCCACCTTCCTTATTCCCTCCTGCCTTGCCCCTTTTCCTTCCCTCCAGATCTTTCTGTCTCACCCATGCCCTTAATAATAAACACTGCTAAGTTACAAGTTGGCTTTTGCTTTTAATGGCTAATATCCAATCTAGTAGAGTGTGTTGTGTCACTCTTGGGATACTGGTCATGCTAGAGTTAGAATCTGGTCTACACTGAGTTATGTACCGTGACCATCGCCTGAGGCTTCTTTCTGGATTTCTGTCCCCTCCCAGTTGTGCGTGCGCATCCTGAGTCTGTAGATTTCTGAATTGCTGTGCTGTATGTGTGTAACACACCTGTCTGCCATAGCCTGTGTATATAGTGTGTGTCTCTGTTGCTTCAGTCATTACATCTACACCAGATTAGGAAAAGCAGAAGCAGCCCCGTGTGTTGGCAGCTGATCTGATGAGCATTTGGGTGAAACAGGGAATATCCAGCAATGACTAAGTACCTACCGTAGGCTGCATTTTAATAATTTCCTCAAACATCTTATCTGAAGAGCAAGTGAGGGAGTTCAGTTACTTGTGCAAATTTGGAGAATTTGCAAATAGATTTTCCGATACGTAGAAGAAAGAAGGAGAGATTCCCTTCCGTCTGTGGGACCTCTTCTTGTCTTAAGAGAGGAGTTCATCATAGCATGGGACACACGGACCTTGTGGTGGATGTGACCTGCTTCTAAAGGCTTCCAATTCTTCTGCAGTTTTCTGGGTAATACGTGGAAACAACCCATGCTGGCCCACGGCATACACTCTCCCACCGCATTATCTTTGATAATCATGAGCATGAATTTTTAGACATGGCTATGGCCATCTATACCTCATAAAATAGCCTGCGAAGGATTTAAGGTTTTTTTTTCTTTTCTTTTAGGTTTATGGAAGCTTTTTGTGTGGCAAAGGCTATTATAACATTTTAACCAGCTGTAAATCCAGAGATGTGAGGAGGGAGTTTGTCTTTCCTCATTTGTCAGTCACAATTTTGTAAATGTGGAAGGAGGAAGGGTGGCTGCTGGTGAGTTGAACATCCCCTCCGACCCTGCCTCCTGCCTTCTGTTGCTGAATTAGCTACGCTCCTCAAAGGACAGACAGCACATGGAAGGCTTCTTCCTCCTGCTTGACATGGAAGATACAATTTAGCAAACTTGAAAAGACCAGGAAAAAAGGTGTCATTTTCTGACCGTGGCTCCTAGGATACCTGTGCTGAGTCAGCTGCAGTTTGCACGGAGGGAGCCCTAAGACAGTGATGGTTTCCTACAGCAGCTAAAAGGATTGTCAGTGTCGTCCTTGAACACTCTGTTGGGCAAGCATGCTATCCACCATGCCTGATCCTGAGGGTGCCACACTTAGAACCTGTCCCCTTTCCTTCACCAGGCTGGTGGTTTGATCTCTAGGGCCCCTCATTTCCCGTTTGTTAGGGAATATTTCAAATGTAGTATAAAACTCTCAAAATGTCTCTATTTAAAGTGCTGAGGATAATTTGGCAAACACTTACTTGTCTCTTCCTAGTTTAAACAATAAATATCAAAATCAGTGGAAACCACACCCATTCAATATTCAGTTCTCTGACCAATTGGAGATAACCACAGCCTTAGGTCTGGTATTCACCAGTCTCAGGCATAATTTTATGCTGTTGTTGCATTTGCCTAGACATCTTACAAACATAGAGGACTAAACTTCTTACATGCTTTTTAAAAAGTTTACATAAATGGTAAAATATGTGTCCTTTGTTCAACCTAACAGACCTTCCCAGAATGCATCATGTGACCTTTTACTTAACTCATCTCCTGCATCCACTTTCCTGAATGTTGCCCGGGTGTATTCAGTTTTCCCCAGGTGCCATCCACTTCTATTATTATGCAAACTTTAAGAGAAGAAATAGCTTCTGAAATTCCAAACGTGCAAAATATTGTTCCTTTTGTGTTGCTTGCTTCAGGGCTGTTAGGTTACTTCTTAATCGGCTCTGGCGCTCTCTTCACTCTGGATCACCCTCCATCCCATTTGTATTCAGTCCAGTGCTTCCCTCCAGTGGGGCTGCTAAGGTCCACAGCGATTCCTGCTGTGCCCTGCTCCGGCAGCAGTGGGTCTCATCCTTGGCCTCGTGATTTGCTCTCACCAGCCATAGAGTTATGAAAGAATGAATCTGTCACTAGGAGCACAGGCTTGCCTGACATCTAGACTTTCTTTTTTTCCTCACTCCAAATGTGAGTTTTGCTTTTGAACACAACTTCAGGCTCTCGCACATAGAGATGGGGCTGAGAAGGACCATGTCTTTGGCCAGCAACATGGTGTTATGAAAACCATATAGGCACGGAAATCAGACAGATAGCTCTATCCCAGCTTCGCAGCGGGCTGGAGTAAGTGTATCCATCTGATCACACTGTCTCGGCCCAGACTTTGTTCATAAAGTTGACGTCTTTCCAGGTTCTTACAGGATGAAACTTCCTGCGTATTCAGGAAGCTGCACCGGAGCGGAGCTGACAGCCAATATGCAGTCGTTTTTTCTCATTTCCTTTCTTCCCCTGATTGTTCTTCCTAGGAGTCTTGTTCACACACAGGCAAGTCTTGGCTCCCTCCCACCCAAGCATCTCTGAGAGGTTATACAATATGGAGATTACAACCCATCTTCAAAGCAGAGCTCCCTGGATTTTTTTTTTTTTAGTGAAGTATAAAAATCAGAATGAAAACCACATTAAGATTAATGCACTGTGGAGGTGCATCTTCCACAGAAAAGTCTTATCCCATATTACACATCTGACAAGAAATGGCACAGGAAGCCGCTGTTCCCATGCCGGGCCGCCTCGTTTATCCGTGAACAGTTTTCTAGGTGAGCCCTTCAGCCCCTGATCCCTGAACAGTTTCAGGCTCCTTAGAGAACCTTAGACCCCACTCGAACCCTGGCTCGCAGACCCATCCTGTTTCCTCTGTGTTGTCTCCTGTTCCTTAGCTGGTCTCTCTGCTAACAGCAAAGCTCTGTGTTGCTCCGCTCTCTGGGTGCCAACATGTTCTTTCTCTAGATTTCTGTAAGTTTGGGACAGTCTCCTCATACTCTTTCCATTAATACATGAAGGAAACTCAACTCCAACCAGCTCTAAAAGAGGACAGCGTGGCTTCGGCTGGGACTTCACCGGCCAAGGGGTGGTTGGATGGGAGGCGGGCTCTTCCAGAGCCAATCCTGATGCCGAGCCTCCCCCTCTGTGTGGAGCTGACCGAGGCTTTCTTAACTTGTTCCTTGGCATCCACAGTTCCTGTCCTTCTTTCCCAAACATAGACTTCCTCCTTGGTAGAAAGGGAAAGGGATGCTTCCGCCTATCTCCTCTCATTTGATTGATTATGCTATTGAAACTGACACACACCGAGCTTTAAAACACAAAAGCCCTTCCGTTTTGTGCTGACTTCAGGAAGGGCAATCCTACCGGAAGTCATAGGAGGATAGAGGAAGTGGTCCATGGAGGAAGACGAGGCACTGAGTAGATGAAAAGTGAAGCCCAGGGTGTGCTTAAGGTGGGGTTTTCTGGGAACTGAGGGGAGGGAACCACACAAAATGGGAAGCAGAATGAGTAACAATTGAAAATTGGTGTTGATGGGCTTGTGTGAGCCACGTTACTCTGTCTCCATAGGGATGGAAGACGTGAGTTTTCACCAAGATTTCTCAACTTTCTGGCACCTGGCAGGTTCTCGCTTCCAGATTCTTGAGCTGTGTCTAAGTAGCTAGCTTTGGGCAGTAGTGTGTGTGTGTGTGTGTGTGTGTGTATGCGCGCGAGTGTGCCAGCGTGTGCCTCTGTGATACCTGTTTGCATACACGTGCTTCTGGGAATACATGCACACATTAGGCAACACTCTACCAGTGATCTACATGCCTGACCCCAAACACTGCATCTTAAGTTACTGTGAATTTGAGGATGCTGCTTGGTCCCCCCCACACACACACACACAGCCATTCCCAGCTGTCTTAGTTAGGGTTTTACTGCTGTGAACAGACACCATGACCAAGGCAACTCTTATAAAGGATAACATTTAATCAGAGCTGGCTTACAGGTTCAGAGGTTCAGTCCATGATCATCAAGGCGGGAACATGGCAGCATCCAGGCAGGCATGGTGCAGGAGGAACTGAGAGTTCTATATCTTCATCTGAAGGTTGCTAGCAGAAGACTGACTTCCAGGCATCTAGGATAAGGGTCTTAAAGCCTAAGTCCAAAGTGGCTTACTCCAACAAGGCCACACCTATTCCAACAAGGCCACACCTACTCCAACAAGGCCACACCTATTCCAACAAGGCCACACCTACTCCAACAAGGCCACACCTATTCCAACAAGGCCACACCTACTCCAACAAGGCCACACCTATTCCAACAAGGCCACACCTACTCCAACAAGGCCACACCTATTCCAACAAGGCCACACCTCCAAATAGTGCCGCTCCTGGCCTAAGCATATTCAAGCCATCACAGCAGCTAATAGAGTTGGGTTGGATAAGTGTTGTGGTTCTACCTTTCCTGAATATCATACTTCATTCCTCTGAACATAATTGATCTCGAAAGTTGCTCTGAATCACTACAGATTTAACTACTAGTGAAGGAAACTGTTTCTCTCAAAAATGAGGACCTCGGAGACTGGCCCACACGTAGCTTGGGCCAACTTACTAACACTACACTTGACAAAACTCAAGTCTCATCGTGCTCTGCAGCTAGGCATGAAATGTGCTTGGATCTAAATAGTGGATGTAGCCCCCATGATACCATCCCCCTCCCAACTACACAGGACATAAAAGACATATTACATATGTGTCTTCCCTTGCTTTCTCTTCCCATCTACAGAGAAAGCTAAAAGCAAGGGGCTGGGCACTGACGGAGCATATAAGACAGGAGCCTGGTCTCAAAATTATCCTGAAGAGATAAATGTGGGTAGCTGCTGTCCTGGAAGACCATTCCATCCATATAATATAAGCCCATGTGCCCTAAATGATACTTCCTGCAAGGAGATGTCAAGGCTCTAATCCCAGGGTGCAGAGAGGGTACTCTGAGCAATGTCAAATGAGGAGCCTGTGGTCCATTCTAGCCACCTTCAGATTTGGTTTCCATCTTCCCATCTCGCTCAGGTTTTGAGGAACCTCTGCTTGCTCAGTCTGTGTTGAGGGCCATGTAGATGATGGTTCATCTTAGAGAATGTCCTTTTCCTCAGCTCTGAACCAGAAGCAGCAGAGGACCTAGGCCCCTCCTCTATCCCCCCTCCATCCACTCATCAACATATACCATTTAAAGACTTTTAGGAAGGATATGTTAAATGAAAAAATATCTATCTTCAGCATATATATATATATATATGTAAATAAAAGCATACTATTGGTAAAGAAGTTTAAAGAAAATAGAAATGTTGTTAGTTGATACAGGGTTTTTGACTATCAACTATTTTATAAGATGTCCAACGTGTTTTCCAAAATGGAAAAGGATGGATGGAAGGGATTTGCTCAACTTTTAAGGGCTAGGCTCATAGCGAATGGGAAATGAAACATAAAAACAAAAACATTTAAGCTGTATTAATATGTTATGAATTTTTTTTTTAAAATTTGACAGATTTCATGTAGTCCAGGCTGCTTTGGACTCACCGTGTAAGCAGGATGGCCTTGAAGATCTGCTCTTCCTGCCTCCTACCTTTCACTATACTGGTTTGTGTGGTTCTGTGAATCAAACTGAGGCTCACACAGCGAAAAGTCGCACCTGTGTAAGACTCTGCAAGGCTGCCTGACTGACAGAAGCTCTGTGGTGGTGGAGAGCTGGTGCACAGTAGGTCTGTAGGTAAATTATCTGGGACTGTTATCGGTTTCCTTTATAGCCATTTATGGCCAACCTCTGTAGATGGCTTAGCATGTTCATGGTATTAGGTAAAAGTCAATCATGGGTTATAGAGACAGAGCCCTTAGCTTCTACCAGCCCCAAGGTTATGCAAATAGCCGGGTGACACCTGAGGGCTCTAACAGACATCAGGACAGTGACGGTGACCTGTCTACCAGATGTTCCCACCAATGTATTTTAAAGAGACCTTGGTTTCCACTTCATTTGTTCTGCTATTGTAAAAACTTAAACCCTTACACATTGGACCACGCTCACTGGGGTCACCTGGGGGAGTCACCTGAAACTGAGTTCCCAGGCTATGGTCACTCCACAGTAAACTGTCCCCTATTCTCTTGAGAAGAAAGCTAAGCTTTTACTTAAACAGAACCCGGGGTTTGTGCATGCTAGGCAAGACCTGAGCTACACCCTCAGCCCAGAACCCTCTTTTGTGCTATGACTGGGCAGGGTAATCATTACTGATGGTAACACATTTTGAATAATAACTTTAAAAGCCATGGCTGTTTCAGATGTGCTTTCAGTGCCTTTGGGGTAGGAGGTACGCTTTCATCGACAATTTTTTGATTACAGCTATGTATGTATGTATGTATGTGTTTATTTGTAGTGTGTATGTGCATGCCCACGTGTGCCATGGCATACACATGGAGGTCAGGGGGCAACTTTCTCAAGTTAATTCTTTCCTTGCACCATGTAGCTCCTGGGGATCATGTCAACCTGTGGAACAAATTTTAAAGCATTGACTTGCATTTTAAAATTCAGACCCCAATATATGTTGAATGTCAGCCACACACATCTGCATTAGACACTCTTCTATATGTAGCATTCTGTTCTACCTGAAGCTCGACTTTTAACATGATATATGGTGGGCCCTTTACGCTGTGGAATGGATGCTACCAGTTCCAACAAAACTCCTTCCCAAACACCATTGCCACCTTCCAGAGTATAAACCCGTGGGGTCGGTGGAGAGTCCACTCATGGCAGGACAACGGTGCCTATATCCAGAGTGATGCTAGATGGGAGGGAGAGGATTGGAAGATGAATGAGACCCAGAGGCGCTTGAGTCTACAGTTATTCCATTTCTGCTGGGGTAGGACTGACTGGGGAATAATGAGGCATAGCTCTCATCAGGTTTATTGTAAAATAAGTAATTTAGTAAACACAAAATAAAGCTGCTGAAAGATGGCTTTGGAGCCATTTGTTTTATGGGGCATAAAGGATGATTTTGGCGCAAGCATTAAGACTGTTGTCTTGAAGCTGTTATGAAAGCTAGCGCGGCCTCTGAGAGTCTGTGCGTTGGCAGTGGACCCTGCCCCGGAAGCCTGAGATGGGAGAGGGTGTGTTTATGTTAGCAATGCCTGTCTGTCCTAACACACACTGGAGGAGTAGAGGCCTCCAGGGCTGTCTCACAGCTGGGGGAGCGGGGAGCTTGGAGCAGGAGCAGCTGCATCCCTGCTCTCGCCGCGTGTAGCTGTCGGTGTGGCTGACGGAGGCCTGGCGCTCTGGAGAAGGATACTCTTAAGAGGGAATTGTTTAATATCCAGCATGTTCTAGATTACACCTGACTTCATGCAATGTCATAGTCAAGTTCCAGGCGCGTGAGAAATAGCATGTAAATGGTGTATAAAATTATCTTTAGCTGTCTCTACGGTATAATGATGCCAGAGAGGGCGGGACATAAAGTGTGGTTTAGACTCTTCAAGGCCCTATGGTGTCGGGGGCGGGGGGCTAGGGAGCATTTGTTGCCCCCTGGGTAAATGTCCCTCCCAGAGTCCACAGGAGTGGAAGCAGCGAGGTGGCTGTGCTTAGGGCCTGGCTGGGTCACCAAGCACAAGCTGCCAAGAGGGGAGGAGGCAACGGGCCGCTGAAGAGCAGCTCTATACAAACTTCTGTGAGGAGGACCTGATGGGGGTCCCCGCGTTCGCCCTGGGGTAGGATGGAGCTCTTTTCTCTCAGTGTCACCCGTCCCTCGCTCTGCAGTGTGAGCCCCTTGAGGATAGACTCTGCACTGCTTTGAAGATACACTTCTTGCCTGAGTCACGAGGCGACAACAAAGCTGTCCAGTGCTGTCTTCCAATAGGGATGCTGGAAATCCCTGATCTTGAGCTAGTTTCATCGGAAGTAGTAGCTGACGCCCGGAAATTAGGGGGCGGGGCCTGTAGAACATCCTGCAGTCGGGGAGGACAAAGGGCTTCTAAGCCACAGGTGACAACATGTCCACATGTCCGTTGTCTTTCTGCCACTGTCGGAAACTGGTACCACCTGCACAAGACCTGCAGGAGACCAAGCACTGGGTAACTCCAGTGTGGATAGAGGAGGCGCTCACAAGGCCCTGCCTCCTAGCCGAGGAGCTATTGGCTGTTCGTGGCTTCTGCAAGAAGGACAGATACTTCAGAGTATCTTAGCCTTATAGTCCATCCTCCAGCCTAAGCCCCAGACACTGACTTAGCAGGCCACCAGCTATCATTGCAGGGGCCCGTGGGTGACCAGTCCCAAAGGCTGGCCATCTGGAGGATGTAGGAAGAATGGGAGGAAGCTGGGGTTTGGAGGGCCCGTGTTTATAATTAGCAGCACAATGCTTTCCAGGGTGCTGGCTGCCCAGAATATGAATGCTCCTAGCACACAGCCGCTTGTGTAGAGCCAGCCCAGTTCCTATCAAGAAGTCAACTGGCACTCCCTACAAGGCTTGCCCCTCAACCCAATCCAGGAAAGCGAATGCCCAGCAGACACAGCAGACCGCTTAGCTTTTGATGACGCCCACGGCTTGGGTCGTCTATTACTTTACTTATTACATATTATACCTGTTCACACTGGCCACAGCCAATCTTCCTAAAGTGTTTCTGTTTGCAACATCCAAGGAAGTTAACAAACCTTTCATGTTCTGGGATGAGGCCTCCGTGGTATACTTGTCAAAACTCATCGCATACTGGAGAAGATGTAGCCGTGAAACCTCTGCTGGCAATGGGGGTGGGAGGGGACCTGAGAAAGCCCCTAGGCCCTTTCTCAGGTGGGTTTGGCTCATTTTGTGGATTTCTCATCTTGCCTCATGGTAGCTCTCTGGCATGTCTTGGGGTGTAGGTTCAGTGGAATGTGTCTGTTCCTGTGTATAGGTGTGTGCAGGTATGTGCATGTGTGCATGCATGTGGGAGGGCATATGTGTGCATGCAAAAATGCATGTGTGTTTGTGTGCATGTGTACATGTAAGTGTACATGTGTGAAATTGAGTGCATGTGTGCATGCATGTGGGAGGGCATATGTGTGCATGTGTAAATGCATGTGTGTTTGTGTGTGTACATGTAAGTGTACATGTGTGAAATTGAGTGTGCATGTGTGCATGCATGTGGGAGGGCATATGTGTGCATGTGTAAATGCATGTGTGTTTGTTAGCATGTATACATGTAAGTGTACATGTGTGCAATCAAGTGTGCATGTGTATATGTGCATATGTGTTATGGGTGCATATGTGTGCACATATGTATTGTGGGCATGTCTCTGTGTGTGTGTGTGTGTGTGTGTGCGCACAATGGCTATCAAGAATCCTTCTCTAGAGAGGCACACCCCCAGCTAGAGAGGTGGACCACAGGTGAGCACATGCTTACTTGTAGCATGGTCTACCTTCTCTTTTTCTCTGCAAGAGGCAAGGAGACATTAAAGGAAGTCAAGAGCTGTAAGCACAGAGAAGATGAGAACAGAGGAGGCCCAAATGTGCTCAGGCCCTTGGAGACCCACATCTCCCCAACTCCAGACTTAGCCGCACAACCAAGACCACACCCTGCCAAGGCCACTGTCCTGAGGCCTAGGGGGAGAGCCCTGTCTCATCTGCAGCTTTCTCATGGACTCTCACCCAGTCAAGAACTGACATGGGAAGGCCACACTGAGGACTTACTCGAGGTATACAGCTCCTGAGCCACAAATGAGGAAACACTGAGCAAGTGGGTGATAACTACCCAGCGCCTCCTGCCTGGGAAGAGGCAGCAGGCTCCAACAGGGGGACCTGGTCACTGTTGCCAGGCTACATGAGCAGGATGCAGTGGCAGATCTCAGAAAACCGTCTGATGCTATCCTGGGAGGGAGTGCACGCAGAAGAGCAAGCAGCGGGTCTTAGGAAAAATGTCATTTTCTCCCAGCTGCTGCCAGGAGGGGCTGGGTACATTTCATAATGAGAGGCACGTCTAGCTGTGCCAAGTTTTGAACAAACATCTTATGTATTGTTTAAATCAGAGACAGTGGCAGATAGAGATGTATTTCATCCAGCTGTTTGTATAGGACTTAGCCCTAATTCTTTCTCAAACAATGTTCATTGTTTAAAGTCTTTGTATTCCAAAGTTGTCCCCATGCATATCTGCAGGGGGAAAAGTCCCATCTGATAGTGTCTTAGCCTGGACTGTCTTTGTTGGGTCTCAGGAAGAGGAATGAGATAAACACCCCAGGGGAGCTGGGGGCAGGCTCACTTTGAGCAGAGGCCAGCCCTTAAGTAACCGGGTGGCTCTGTGCTGAGTACAACCCAGGGGAGAGCAGCTTTTCCGGAGGGGTCCTGGCAAACAGACCAGGTGGAGGAAGAGGAAGAGGCGGGGCTTCCGGTTTGTATGTGTCTCCCCCCCCACCCTTGAAGTAGAGTTCGCTGGCCCCTGGCAGGAAAAAGATGGCCTTGTCTGATAGGAATGCTATTTAATTGTTTGGAACCATGGATTCGGGTCTTGGTAACGGCGGTACTTGAACTCAACTGTTTTGTTGAGTTACTAAATAAACGGTTGTTATGTGATCTTGCCCCATTAGGGTAGAACCTAGGTAAATGGTGTATGAAGCAACTACTGTTTTGAAAATGTCAAAATTATGAGAAGTGTGGAGTTATTCGTGTGCAGTGTGTGTGTGTGTGTGTGTGTGTGTGTGTTTTTACTGGGATTTCTGAAACACTGAGGGGCTAAGAGCAAATGGTATATGGAGAAAGGAAGGACAGAATCCATTTGTGGTGTGGCCCCATCACTATCCAAGCATGGAGAAGATCATTTAGGCACACAAGCAGCCTGCTAATGCTGGAGAGAGAAAAACACAGAACAACATAGTGCCCAGACAGATGTGGCAGCAAGGGCTTGGAGACCAGCAAAACTGGGGAGTCGGACCACGCCTTTTCTCCGTGATCAAAAGGAAGTGGCTGGAGGAAACTCCCCAGGCCTGGTTTCCTCTGACTCCTAGTTAGAAGGAAAAGGGGGCTCATGGAGCCTGCCTGCGTGCCCAGACACAAGGGGAGAGGAAAAGACAAATCAAACCAGCAAATGATTGAAAAGGGTAGATCGGGGGTGAAGACAGCATCAAATGCGGGGTGTGGGGAGTCAGAGCAGGAACTGGTGAGACCAGAGAGGTATGGGGCTGAGAGATGGATGTTGGCTCCTGATGGCTCATACTGAGTCCTTGGGTGACAGCAACAGGCAGACTCCTGGGATCTCCCACCAAGGTCCTGCCATGCTGAGGCCACCATGTCCCTTAGACATTCAGGAATGACTGTTTATCTCCTCTTAAAAATCTTTAAGAAATGTGAAGTAATTCAAACCGTTAAAGTGAAATATATTTTTGAGCATTCTTAGGTATAAATTTCACACATTTTGGGGAACCAGGGCTCAGATGATTTCTAGGAAGGCTAGTGGTCTTTCTTCATTTTCAGGGGTGGGGATGTTTGATCAGAAATCAGGTACATATGTGCTTACTCTCCATGAACAGTGGTGATGGGAACCAGCTGGGTGAGAGAGGTTCATGGCCTCAGACTCCAAGAGTGGTTAAACTTGAAAGTGGGAAGACTCATGCTCGCTCTGCCATGACTGAGACAGACGAGAAATGGACAAAACAGAAGACGGTGAATCTGTCTGGGTTTGACATTACCTCACAAACCATGCCAGGTCTTAAAGGTTACAACGGCTTCACGTGATCTCTCATGGACGGCATGGCTCTATTGAACTCAAATCCCTAGAATATGCCTTGTCTATGTTATTGATCCAGCAGGTCAAAGGGCAGCTTAGAGCCAAGTATCCGTGTTGCCTTCTATATCCTCTCTGTCTGGCTTCCTCACCTGAAGCTCAGCTCTCCTCTCCTCTGTCTGAACTTGCCTGTCAGTCACTCTTCCACCTTGTAAGCTCTGCCTTGCTCACCCTGACCCCAGGAAGTTGATCAGCTTGCCAGCCACTCACCGCTCAGCTTTCTGTGTTGTGGACATTTTGCTAGAATGACAAGAAATAGGTACAGACAGGTGAGCTGTGGGCTTCCAGGAAAGCCCACCACCTCTGTTACCTCTCTGTGTACCTGTCCTCAAGAGATGGCTGGTCACTTCACAGAGGGTCGCATGGGGTGGAGCTAAAGGGACCACCACAGCCCAGAGCATACAATGTATAGTAATAGCAATGACACACCCCTTACGAGGGTTATACATAAAGCCTGCCAACGCCTTCTTTTGGACACACAATCTTCCTAACTCTGTTTTTACACTTCTGATAGAGACAGAGCTACTATTTATTATGTGTTTCTCTCTTCACACACCCACTAGAAAGGTGACAGGGCAGAGATAATGACAAAAAGCAATGGATTCTCCTCTGGGACAGTTTCAGGGAATGGTAGGGACAACAGTAAATTAGACTGTGATACCCCAATTGGAACATTTAAAACATTTAAAAATCTTCATCAAATTTCTTGTGATTTTAAGCTATGCCCTAGACACAATCAGTTAACCTTTGAAGTAATCTTCAAATTAGAAACCCATACTTCAGGGATGGTTGATTTCCACTTAGAAGGTCCTGACCAGACGCTGTCATTCATAAACACTTTAAATATTGCTATCTAAACTGGCCTTTAGTAGCTTATTAATAATCTCTGGTTAGCCCTTTGAGTCTCCACTTATGGGATAATGTGAGAGGACACAAAGGATGATGGAAATCACATGATAATGTGATTCCACCAGAAGGGACTTAAATCCAAACCCTGATCTCGATTTCATATCAGGGAAACCTTTTATAAACAACTGTTTTCCAGGGTGCCCTTGTAAATGAGAGTGTGGCCTCAGAAGGGCGGGCACGGTCGCCTGGCTCCTTATGAATGCTGACTGACGCATGTTGATGTTTTCCAGACTAGTTCTGTTTGTCAGGAAGCCCCATGTTATTTTGACTTGGTTTTTAAGGAAACTCTACAAATCCAGATTTTTAATGCAAAAATCCTCAATTGGTAAATATTAGCTGATGAATTAGCCCCGTGTTCTGATCCACATCTGTGCAACCTTGCTCCCTTCATTTAACCATCCAGCGCCTCCTTTCCCTTATACAGCAAATGGGGGGATTGAATAATAGGTCATATTTAACAGTATGCAGGGGCTCAGAAGCATAGTAAGTACTGTGTGTCAAGAACTTAAAATTAAGTAAGTCAATTTCTGCCAGGCATGGTCTAAGGGACCCCTCTTTCAGACCCCACTCCCACCCCGGCAGCTGCCCTTTGCCCAGTCTGTTAGCCTCCCTCACCCAACCCACAGAGGGCAGGGGTGGGGTGGGGTTGTAAGACCTGAAAGAAACAGCTCTGGAAGTAGCGGCTTTGATGGTGGGCACAGCAGGTCCACCAGAGGAGATCCTCCTGCCCTCTGTTGGTCAGCTGTCACGAGACTGGAGGCAAATACACAGACTGCCCACGCTAAGCCCCTGGATCTGGTTCAGTCCAGCTCTGGGCACAGGGAGGGTGCGCAATAAAATGTTGACTTCTGTGAACACAGTAAACACATATGCTCCTGTGAGCCTACACACCAGCTGCCTCCTCTGGAAGCCATCTTGTCCTGGGCGGGGGGGAGGACACAGGCACAAAACTTTGGCATGAAAAGCGCCAGGAATTAACACACTGACTTCTATTTCAGCCTGACGCCCTGAGTACAATGTTGAAGTGTTGAGGATAGCTCTTCCTTTCCCTTCAAAGTGTTCAGACTTGGGTCCTGTGAAATACAGGAGTCTGAAGCTTGGGTACTGGCAAGACATTGCAGTACCTACTATGCAGGCAGCCATGCTGGTTTGCCCTTTTGTGTCTGAGAACTGAAGACGGGCAGGGGGGGAATTGAGGAAAGGGAAATAAGTAATTTGTTCACTAGTAGGTAGAGGGAGGCAAGACATCCTGGAGAAGACTTCCTGCTTTTCAGCAAATAGCAGGACGTTCCATCCGGTCCTGTAGAAGCCACACATGTGTGGTGAGTGGTGAGTTGTGGGGCGCCATCTTATAGTACCCACGGATGCCTCTTTGCGCATATGTAGAGCTTCAATGAAGGCAATGGCAGAGACTCTGGCAGAATTTTTGAGACTCTGTAATGTGCTCAGTAAGCTGAGCTAATTCCTTCCTCTGTTCTCACTCCTGATCCTCTCCTTCAGTGACCTAAGCTCATTAAATCCACAGCACTCCTGCTGCAGAGATAAAGTCAGCAGAAAGGACTGCACCTAGCAAGAGTGCCCCCCCCCCAGCAAGCACTTTCCACCACAGTTGGCCCCACATGGGAGGAGTCTTTGGCTCATGAGACCTACTTGGCTTTTGAGGTCCAGAATCTTCAGTGGAAAGGGAAATTGCCCTGAAGAACAGACTCCCCCAAATCCAGTGTCTCTTGTGAGTAGTTCCTTATACAACCCCAGATTAGACCATTCTGACTCGAAAACAATCCCCAGGGGAAAATGTTTATGACATCTCATTTGGTCCAATTTCAACTCAGTACATACACCTAATTGACTCAAAGGCCAGCCTTCACCATCAATCTGCTAGGATCTTGCACCCTGAATCCTATTTCTAGCTCTATAATGTAGACTGCTGTTTTCTGTAGCCTACGAAACTCTGCCCGTACAGATGTGTAGTCTTGAACAAGAAAACAGACTTTAAATGAAAATAGGAAAGATTAAAAAGAATACACAGTATAGTTGAAAGCTCTTGAATTAAACATAAAAAGACTCATGCATAGTTTCATAAGCTTGCATGGTCCATGTCGGCCTCCCTCCTGAACCTTCCTCACCTCGGATGGGGGCTCCTAACATCAGTGGGACAGGAGCTTTCACACACTGGACATTCATAGGGCATCATGTAACTGTGGCACTGTGTTATGTGAAGCCTTGGAGCTGAGGCAGTATCCAATCTCTGTAGGGTGCCAGGGCAGCTTGTAGGGCACGCAGAGCGTGGGAAAAAGGGGAGTGGGGGGGGGGAACCGCATCTCGCCAGAGCTCACTGGCTCAGGCAGGGCAGATGTGGGAAACTGCCTCGTGGATAGGCATCAGGCCATGTGAGGTCTCCAGACCCTGCCCTGGGGGGGGGGGGGAGTGAGGAAAGTGTGAAGTCTCAGGGCCCCTAGGCCTCATGGAGGCTGGGGGCAACAGGTTCTAGCTCTCGGGCATCACAGGACTCCACTGGATACTGTGGAAGAGCTGAGAACAGGGGCAGCTTGGTCAGTACCGGGGAAAGGGGGTGGGGGGGGGAGGGGAAGACATGCTGGGGTGGGCGAGTCCTTGGTCCAGTCTGGCAGCTGCAAAAGCTAGGAGGCAATCCATTGGTTTTAGAGCTATATTATAGAAGAGTAGAGTGAGAGAGAGAGGGTAGAGAAGGAGAGGCCGGCCATGACCATGTGGAGAGAGGGGAAGGGAATGGGGAGAGAGGGGGGTGAAGGAGATAAGAGACAGGAGAGAGAGAAAGACAGGAGAGTAGGAAGATGAGAGAATAAGAGAGAGAGGAGGGGCCAAGATGACCCTTTTATAGTCGGCAGGGCTACCTGGATGTTGCCAGGTAACTGTGGTGGTGGAGTCCGGCCAGAATACTAGGGGCTTGGGGCATTGCCCTATGTGACTGATGGCCGCAGAATTATGGAGTTGAGGGTCTCATGGTATCAGGAGCCTAGTGTCTGGGAGCATAGCTCATGGGATCTGTCCCTTGTAGATTAATCTACTGGGTCTCTGGAAGTTAAGCCCCGCTCAACCAGAACACAGACTGCCTTTTGTGGTCCAACAAATCTCTGGGTAGAAAAACATCTCTGAAAGAAGTAGCATCTATGCCAAGAGTTAAACACTGAGATAGAATCAGGCACAGGGAGGAAGGAATGCTCTAGAAGAGAGAGAAGCAGAGACAGTATGTCTACATGCAAAGGGTGAGTGAGACAGACATTGGTCTGGCAGCTACGAGATTCTCATAGTTGGGACTTCAGGGCTTGCAGAGGAGAGTGAATGGAAATTGCACAAAGGTCCTTCTGCATCCTGCTCACCAGAGTTGTCTGAAGGCTGCATCAGGGTGCCCTTTCCTGCAAATGACCGGGAGGAGGTGAGGCTGGTGTGGTGTTTAAATACTGTTCACTATTGCACCACATGGGTAGACTGAGGGGGCTGGGTTGCAACAGGTAGTCTACTTAGAAGGTTGCTATGGTCCTCCAGGTTAGGGGAGAATCGGGGTCTGAGACTGAGTGGTGGTGACTGGAAGGAGAGCAGTAGGGAGTTTTGAGAGGGGGCTCTGTGCTCTGCAGTGTAGACATGGGAGGCGAGGTAAGCATCAGGGCTTCTGGTTTACATAAGTGGGGGAAACCGTTTCCCCAAAGCCGGGAAAAGAAAGAAGAGTTTTGGAAGCCCATGGGATGGGTTTCAAAAACAAGGGGGCTAGAGGTATTGTGCGATTGTGAAATCCCAGAGGCAGACTGACTCAGAGAGAGGTTTAATCTGCTTGTAGTTCTAGAGTTCAAGGGCATGGAGCCAGCTCCTGCTTGGCTCTCGTGACACCCTCATGACCTTACGGTGGTAAAGAGACATGCAAGGGAGAAATTGATTTCATGTGTCAAAACAGGGTGTCACAGAGCAGTCCAGGCTGGGACTTGCTCTTGTACACACACACACACACACACACACACACACACACACACACGCACACACACACACACAAACACGCACACACGCGCGCGCGTCCATTTTGACTCTTGTTGTGAATCTATATGGTACATCATTAAGGGTGCTAGGATGTTAAGATTTTTCAGTACTGGACAAGTTTCTTTTCTTCCAAATTCTCCTCTTCAAAATGATGAACATAGGACAAGTATTGAGAATCCATCCCTTCAGGAGCTCAGCCTTTAACTTCCATACCTTAGCCCCCTGCACTCTGTTAGCATTTTGTCTAAGCTCCGCCCCACAGTTACCTGGCAACAGCCAGGTATGCTTGACTCACTATAAAAGGGGTTGCTCACCCCCTCCACTCTCTTGCTCCCACTCTGTCCTCTCACCCAATCCCCCTTTCTCCATGTGCTCATGGCTGGCCTGCCTCCCTCTCTCCCTCCCTCCCTCCCTCCCTCTCCCTCTTCTCCCTCCCTCTCCCTCTCCCTCTCTTCCTTTCTCTGTCTCTACTACCCTCTCAACTCCCCATCCCATGCCCCAAGTAAACTCTATTCTATACCGTCATGTGTGTGGCTGGTCCCCCAGGGGGAAGGGATGCCTCCACATGGGCCCTCAGAGATACCTCCTTCGCCCACACCTGACCACACCTCCACCAAAACATATTCCCCTCTCCTTATCTTTTTATAAACATAACACTTTCTAAATAGGAGCCTTGTTCACCTCTCTGGCATAGGCCTGATCTAAGGCTGTTGCCTCTCAGGTTATGACTCTAGTAGTAATGTTGAGGGACAGCAGGTATCCCGCAGGATGGGTCTTTGTAACTCTTTCTTTGCTGGTCCTCTACAGCTTTGAGGAAAAGCACCAAGTAGGCACGGCTGAGCCAGAGGGTCTCCTCCCCATCAGTAAGTTACAGATGGACCCATTTACCTCCCTCAGCCAATCAAAGCTCCTTACATGTTTGAGGGAATACCACTCTCTTTGATGCTTAAAATTCACTTCCAACCAAGCAGGCATCTGGGAGCCCAGGAGAGAAACAAGTCCCTCATACGCCCACCAAATGTGTTTATTGCAAGGGGGGAATAAAAGCCTTCTGTCTATGTCACCATTGGTCAGAATGTTAATGAATCCCGCCACCCCCCTTAGCATTCAGGGGCAGTTTGGCCACACCCATACAATAAACCTATAAACAGAAGAATAATAATAAAAATGATATTTTATGGGGCAATGCAGGATGGGTAATAGTAAGGAGAGACCTTTCACCTCATCAGCTTCTGAACTCTGATTCAGAGTGGTGCACAGACTTTCAGCCTCAAATTGTCACTCAGCTTTATACCTGAGCTGCCTGCCCCTCCCCAGTCCCTGTGGTCCTTACACATAGGATATATCACCCAGGAACATAAGGTCTACAAAGGCTTGCCTTCCGTTCTCAAACAGAAAGTATTGAGACAAGGTTACTCTCTGTGAGTATTGATTTCATTCATAAGCAGTCATACCAGGGCACCTGACTGAGGCCATACACAGCGAGGACCTCAGGGGGCCAGGCCTATTGGACTGGGAACAGTGAGGATAGCCGGTGTGGTCAGCAAGGACCGTGAGGCAGGAACAACAGGGCACTGAGAAGTGGTTGAGGAATAATAATAACATCACAAGCAAAGTTATACCTTCAGTTCACCAACCCAAAGTCTTGCATGGGAATGAACTCTCTAACCGTCCTCTGAGGTCAGCATCGTCACCCAATCCAGAGACAGGAAGTGTTGGCGTCAGAAGCAAGCCTCCGAATCCAGTGATGACGTCACCCATAGGCAACAGGGACCCATGCATCTGTTGCTGTGGCCATACGTTCCCAGGGTCCACCTGCCCTCACCTGCGCGTGGTTACGTCACGCCCCAAATAAAAGGCAGAGCCCCCTGACCTTTGCCCTCTTTCTTCTTTGTCGCCTCCTTTGTCCCCCACCTCCCCACCCCAACCCCCCCACCAATAAACCTCTCCTGTGGAACTGTGCTGGCCTAGTGTGATCTCTCCGGACAAGCCAGCATTTGAACACAACAGGAAGAGAGCGTGGTCTGCAGGGCAGTACTAAACAGAGACTTTGCCTTCCTACTCTGCCAGATTCCTATGAAGAGTCAGTGCTGCTAAAGCCAAAACCTCAGGCTGGAACAGAAACAAAACCAGCTTTCCTCCTTAGCCAGGGCTCCAGACAGACCCTCAGCCACTGAGAGTGGAGGGATCTTCAGAGCAAGACCTCCGGGAAGCAACTTCCCATCTGCTCTTTGTGAACCTTTAATATGGCACGGGGATTTCGACAGTGCAAAGTTTATCCCGGGCTCTGGTTGGCTGTTGTCCTCGCACAGATGTGCAGTGGCTCTGAGCTGTTTGTAAACCTGCCAGCTGCAACTCTCCCAGACGACGGAAGAGGCTCTAGCAGCAGATCAAGAGGTTTCTGTATGTCTATGACTTTGTTGCGGTGATGGGTGTGAGCCTGTGTGGGGAGATCGATATCTTCAGTCCTGGGCAGAACTGACCATCTGTCCCTGTGGAACTCTGGTCAGATAGGGGGCTGAGTCTTTGAGGGGGATGGGTGGGTGAGTGAGGTTGACTTCCTTCCATGGTGGGATGTGGAAAATCTGCACATTCGCAGGCAGGAAAGACCTCTCTGGTGTAACTGACTTTCTGCCTGATGAATATTCAGATAAGTGGGGAATAAAGCACATTATGGCACCGGGGTGTGTGGGGGGGGGGTGAGGGACAGTACAGTCTAAGTTCCAATGAGAATAAAAGAGATTCATCCAAAACCAAATATGAGGGACCAAAGCCTCAGAACATGGATTTAAGTCACCCAAATGGCAAATTGCACTGTAACGGGTTACAGAAAACTCATGCGGTCAAAGAATAAGAAATTAATAAATAGGCTTATCTCCCAGATAATCCTAGAGGGCAGCATGAAGCCTACAAAATGGGGGAGGGGAGGGCACAGACCTGTGCTTTATGTCAGATTTTGTTTGATGATGTCTTTGCTTTGATGCTGGCAGAAGCTAATGGTTTGCCCTGATCCTGGTAAGAAGGTAGGCAGGCTGAAGTTGGTAATAAATGGCTACTAAGGGGCCTAAGGATAGCCAGAGATAGATTGGTTCTAGAGCTGCAACATTTTAACTCTTTGTATTCATGAAGTTTCACCTGCAGAATCTCTAACGCGGGTGTGGCTTTTCCAGGGAACCTTAGCTCACAGTAGCAAACTATGGAAAATAAAACAACTGTGAACCGGGTTCACACACCTGTGTTAGCTACCGCCTTTTGCCTAAGATACCAGTGGCCCTTAATACACCCAGAATCTACATAGCTTTTACTTTTGACACTTTCAATGTGTGAGCAATTCCATGAAAAGGGAAGAAAAGATACCGGTGTAGCCCTGAGTGGAGATGATTACAGCACAGGAAGGACTGTCAGAAGGAAAGGGAAGGTCCAGAAAGAGCTGGGGTGGCCAGTCCACTGTGCTGTGAAGCCGTTTACTTGTGTCTCCTCTCCCGGCTTTGGTTTCCAAGTAGAGTTCCCATGAACAGGGCGCAGCAGTCAGAATGTATCTAGTTGGTAAGTTTTGTTTCTTCTTGGTTTCTGTTCTGCTCACTTCTCTCCTTCCTCACCTGTCAGCCTTCTCTGACTCTCCAAGCACTGTTATCCCTGCCCACCTTCTAGTCCCTTCTGTGTTCAGCATCCTGAATAGCTCAGCTCAGCACTACACCCACACCATTCTGGTTAGAAAATGTACCCCGGAGCCCTGTATTATTGTGACGCCAGTTCCTAACTGTGGTAGAATTTACCTCATCATAAAGATACTCACACTGAGGACAGGGGTATCCCTGATAATATGATGACTGATTCTATGATCAGGATCCTGCTCCCATGATAACCAGCCCACTCCAGTGATAATGCACTTAGTCACTGTCAAGGTCAGCACCTCTGGGACCCATTCACCTCTTAAAGATGCTGTGTCCCCAAAATGTGACAATATGGATGAAGTCTCCAACAGATGTATTCAAACTACAGCAGCAGCAAATGCTGGACACTAAAGGCCATGCTCTGGGGGTGATGAAATGAGTTACAGGTTAAATAGATGTGTGAGAGTCTGGGTGTAACTGACAACCGAACCTTCTAAAGGGTAAACGCACCTGCTGAGAACCCTGGGCACGATGAGGCTGAGAACGCAGGAGCTGTGTTGGTGGGTAAATGAATAGCTTTCACCATGAAAGTAGTGAAATCTTCATGGGGAGTTTTGAGCAAAAGTGTTTGTGTATGTGGCAAGTGTGTGTGTGTGTTTGTGTATTGTATATGTATCTGTGTGCATATATCTCTGTGTGTGTCTGTATGCACAAGAAAAATGATTTTTCTTGCACGAAAATCGTTTTCAGACAGACAGATGTGGGATGCACAAGTGGACAGTCAGGACCTAAATACAATAACTGTTCCAGGATACTGGACTGGGGACAATTCCTAACAAGGGCTGAGGTACAAGTAATTTCCTTGGAAAGCTGTTGAAAGACAGGGAGAAAAACAGAAAAGAAAGGATTCGTTGTCCAGCATATTCTCACAGTGATGCCTGAATTCCACCGTGCTGTGTAAATCCCAAGGCCAGCACCCAGGCAGATTTCTGAGAGTTCTATCCTCTCCCCATGGCTGACAGATTGCAGGAATCTTGCATTTCATGGTGCCTTGTCTTTCATGGTGGATTGTCAATATCACTCTGGAAACCAGAGAATGCTTTTAGAAGTGTAGTGCTAGTAAACAGGAAAGGGGTGCTGATTTCCTTGCTCCAGACTCCTGTTAACTTCTACCTCACCCCTGCACATAACTCTATAGTGATTATTGTGAGGGGTGTCCAGGAGCTGTGATGGTGGGTCAATGAATAGCTTTCACCATGGAGGTGGTGAAACCTTCTTCATGGGGAATTTTGTGCAAAAGTGTTTGTGTATGTGGTGTGTGTGTGTGTGTGTGTGTGTGTGTTTGTGTATTGTATATGTATCTGTGTGCATATATCTCTGTGTGTGTCTGTATGCATATATCTCTGAGTATGCCTGTGTGTGTTTGTGTAGATTTTCGTGTGTGTGTATGTGCGTGTGTTTGTGTGCATATATCTCTGTGTGTGTCTGTGTACATATATTTCTGCGTATGCCTGCTTGTGTTTATATATATATTTGTGTGTGTGTGTGTGTGTTGCATATATCTCATTTCTTCCCTAGTTGCTCTCCACTTTGGTTTTTGAGACAAGGTCTCTCATTGAACATGCAACTCACTGATTGGCTGGACTGGCTGCCTAGCAAGCTTCAAGAATCTTTTTGTCTCCATCTCCAAAACTCAGGGATTACTAATGCTCGATGCCACACCCAACTTTTTATGTGAGTGTTGCACATCCAAACTGGGGTCTTCATCCTGCACAGAAAGTACTTCACCCAATGAGCTATCTTCCCAGCTCTGAAAAGATATTCTCATAAGAACTTCTTATGAATCTTACAGCGCAAGAGTAAAACGTCAGATGCAAATCACGTATACGCTCCCACACAGGCAGGCTGAAGAAGGAAAGCATGTCCTGGGAGCAGCCCTCCTCTGGAACCCACCGTTGCTGGGGTCATGACCCCTTTCGAGCTCTTTAAACGCTGTTTTATTTTATACTGTTTTATCCTACTTTTCATGGTGACTGGTACACCACCCAGGTGAGTGCCCTGTAACCAATCTCCATGACACAACTTCAGCCCCTTCTGGCTGGTCCTTGTCATGTGTACTCGTGTTTAGGGGTATGCCTGTATCCTCAACATAGAAAGCGTGTCCAACAAATGTTTGAAAAAAAACTGAACCTACAGATGTACTGAGTCCTGTCCCTGACAGAAAACCTAGTCTGTGCCTGTCACCCATAATGATCTGGAATGACCAAGGTCATGTAGAGCAGGAACAGTCACTGCAGTGTCCGGCACTGGAGTCCTCAGACATGGTGACAAGCCCTTGGCCATGCTGTCCTGTCTCCCTTGCTCATGTTCAAATCCCCAGTGCCTGTAGCATTGATGCCATGGTAAAGGATTGAATGACTAAACATCAACCTGAAGGCACAGGCCCGGATCACAGTGAGAGTGTGGCTTTGGGTGCTACCCTCCAGGTTCTTATCCCACCTCTGTTCTGGACTTGCTGTTTGGAGAAGACTGAATGAGAACCGCCTTAGAGCGTGGTGGACAGTCCCCAGCAAACACTTAGTCTTGTTTGTATAAGCCATATGGCCTTCCTGTTACTACAGATGCCTGGACACTTCTCCACATCGACAGAAATTATTTTCTAAAATAATGCACAGATCAACATCCGTGCGAGAAAATGGCTATGTTTTAAATAAGATTTAAGTCCCACGCCCATGGTCTGTAGAACTTGGGGCGCTTGAGATGTGATTCTAGGGCAGATGAATTTCCACCGCCTCAACTAACTTGAAAAACAAAACAGTTTCATCAATGAAGTTTAGGGCTGGGGTTGGGAATTTAGATTCCTGTACTCAGGCTAACTTCTGTCTTAACCTGCTTCGGTTAAAAGATAAAAATTAAGGGAAGAATTTCAATATTTTATTTAAAAAGTAGTATTGTTACTAAAGACCTTTGGTACAATCACATAATTAAAATACTGTGCCATGCAACCAACCTTTTTTCTTAGACAAAGTTTAAAAAAAAACAGATGACAGAAACAATCCCTCAGCTCAGGCAAACACCGAGAGGAGGGAAGGATCAATCTGAAAAAGGATGTGGTAATGTATTTAAAAGTGGTTTTTAGAGCAAAAAGAAAAAAAAATAATAACAGTCATCCTGCGCCCCAGGCTTCATTTGCTATTAGGGGTGATTTGGGTGGGGCGGAGGAGCCTTACACCATGAACCAAAACTAATTTGAGTTTGGGCGATTTGCATCTGGCGCATTTCAGTCTTACCGCACGAATCTGCAGATGCGGAAGCGCTGACATGTGCAGAGCAAATTAAGCTCCAACTACTTCTCCCCTTCTGGGGCTTAACACCGGGAAACATTATACAAGGCTGATTTCTTCAGACACGCGCCCCTGAAAGACTGCAGGAGACCTACGTTATTAACATAGTATAAAAGGAGAAATTTAGTTCTGTTACCTGCACATTCTTCCCTGTTCAACTGGACACCAGTGTGCCCCTGCGTAATGGGCTTGTTGCTAGGTAACAGCCACGGGGACCCCAGAAAGCCTTTGCTGAGGGCTGCATGCATTTTCTACTAAAGCCCTTGCCTCTGTAATCTGGAGACTGTTTCCATGACTTTCTGTCTCTGTTGTTCTTCCTCGCATTTGTTCTTGTTTACAGGTTCCAATTTAATCAATATATGAGCTCTGGTATCTTAGACCGTCTGCATAAGAAACCCTATTTCGGTGACACTCGTTTCTGTCAACTGGTAATTAAATAAGGAGCATTTGGCCTCATGTTTGTCTCCATCATGCATAAAGAAAACCATTAGGAATCTTAAAGATACTTCCTATAATAGGATGCTGGATTAAATACAAACCAAGGCTAGGGAAATAGCTCAGTAGGGAAAGTCCTGGTGCACAAGCATGAGTGGATCCCCAGCTCCCAGAACAAGCCAGCCGTGGCTGCGCACACCTGAAATCCGAGCGCTGGGGAGGCAGAGATCCCACAGGCTGGTGGCAGCCAGCCTCACCAAAGTGGTAAGGTCTAGGTTCAGCGAGAGATACTGTATTTAAAGAAAGTCTTGACATGCTCAGTGATGGGTAAGGGTGCCTGAACACACACACACACACACACACACACACACACACACTCACTTACATGCACGACACACAGAATATACAACACACGCTACAAGCAAACATACAAAATACAGTCTTAAATGTGAAAACTATTATTTTGTTTAAGGACAGGTGAGAATTTGAAAATAACCTTGAAGAGTTACAAGATCAGTGTCACCGCTGTGTCACCCTTGCTTTTGAAGTTGGTATGGCGAGCCAAAATGTCATCTTATGTGTCATCTTAAATACGATAAACATGAACAGTTATTAGACCACGGTTTTGTAAGACAGGGGTGCCTATTGTCCCGTTCTTTATATTTTTATGTTTGAAACTGTTCATAAGACAAAAAATAATTTGTAAAAAAAAAAAAAAGTAAAGAAATGGAGGAATCTCTTATGACAAGAGATGCTAGGTCTTCTCTGAAGAGTGAGAACAGAGCTAGCCAGGTTGTGATGTGAGCCTTGGATGAAGGAGGCTGTAGGGGCGGGTCTGATGCTAAGGCTCTATTCCCCGATTGGTTCTTAATCTGTCAGTAAAACAAGCAGTGGGCCAATTGCTGGGCAGAAGGACTTCCAGGTCCCTGTGGATTCAAGGGAAGCTGGATGGGGGAGGGTAGCACACAGTCCTTTCCCAGAGCTAAGGCTACGTAGTGAAAAGCTACAGGCAAGAGGAGGCCAAGGCAGGAAAGATAGATATAGGGTTGAGGATGCCCATGGAGGGAAGAAGCTGCTACGAAAGCCCGGTGCTAAGTGGGTAAAGTATGACTGCATGGCTTACGGCATACAATCTGAAATCACCTGTGGCTGTTTGTCGCCCTTCCTGTGAGGTGGTACTACACAGTAAACTAGACTATGCTCACAAGGATTTGTGGGGATGGGAAATGAAACTTATGTGACTTTCCATGTCAGAGAAAGAGTCAAAAGGCAAGGAAGACCAAGAGTTCGCAGACTTAACCACAAGAAGCCAGGATCCAAGGTGATTCCAGGTTACATGAGAGTTCACGGACATCGTTGGAAGGCATTGAATTTCTCACTAGAATGGAATGGATCGTATTCTCCGGGGCTCAGCTTACACTGGGCAATAAATTTTAATCTTCCTTCAAGCTTAATAATGGAAATATAGTGTAATATCATCTCTCTTATAAAAAATAGGACATACATTAATTTATCACTAAATCGATTGTCATAAGTGGATATATTTTCATCCAATAAATGTGTATTGAGAATATATGGTATCCAGGAGCGTTGTGTGAACGGAAATCTTGTAGCAGAGGGTTTGCATTTGCCGTGGCATCGTACAAGGATGGGATTCAGGTAGCAGTGTTTGCTGATAGATTGGAGTGAATGTAACATCATGGGTTTGGGTCTGAGTAGTCAGGAGGTTGGAGTCTTCATGGACAGGTACAAGGGAAACTGGTAGGAGCAGTCTCTGAGGGAAGAGGACGTCACAGGCCAAGTTGGCTAAGTATGCTATATGCTATACTCACTAAAGTGGAGATGTTCCGAATGTGGTCAAATGCATGAGTTGTGAACTTACAAAATTTGGGATAGAAAAATAAGCTTGGGTGTGTGTCTCTTTGGCATAGAGAGCATCAGCTGTCTTTGGGGGTGCTTTGCTGTAAAGGAAACATAAAAGTGAGTAGGTACCCAGAATATGGCCAGGAGAGACAACCCTCCTCCTCTTTCTTCTTCCTGTCAAGCCCCTCCTCTTCCTCCTCCTCCTCTTCCTTCTCCCAGTCCAGTCCCTCCCCTTCTTCCTCCTCCTCTTCCTCTTCTTCTCCTCCTCCTCTTCCTCTCCTCCTCCTCCTCCTCCTCCTCCACCTTGAAAATGGGATTGTCAGGAGGAGCAGTTTGGAGAAGTGCCCACATGCAGGCGGCAGGGGCATTGGAGGGGGGAGGGTTTCGCCTCAGATACATGCAGGGACACTACTTCTGTCTTTATGTTTGTGACCCCCAAACTCCTATGCCAACCCGCATCTTCTTTAGGACAGCATTAGAAGGTGGGAGGAGCTGGAAAGGTTGCTCAGCCAGTAGAGTTGCTTGCCTGAGTTCCACGCCCAGGACACGCCCATAAAAGCCAACCATGGTGATACAGTTGTAATTCCAGCAGTGGGCAGAAGTAGACAGGCAGGTCCCTGGGCCTCACTGGGCTTTCTGGGCAGTCAGGTATAGGTGAGAGACTCTGTCTTAAAAATAAACGTGGAGATACCTGCGGGAACAACATCCCAAGGGAGGTAGACACATACGTCTAAAATGAACAGGAGGTGGGGCTGTAGGAGGTGATTAAGCCAGGGCCCTCTGCGCTCTTGAATGGAATCATGACTGGAATTGTGGGAGACCCCAGAGCTAACCAGTACCTGCCAGAGTGAGGTCATGGTAAGAGGCCATCACTGGTGAGCCCCGGGGTTGTGCCCGCCTTATCTGTGGAATTGTCTACTGGTTCTGTGATACTGATACTCCCTTCCGAGCTTCCAAAAACGGTAAGAAGCCAATTTCTGTTGCCCGCGAGTTATCCACAGTCTGGTGTTTTGTCAGTCCCGGAGCCAAGTAAGACAGGGTGGCACAGAGCAGAGAAGGGCGTGGCTGTGCTCCCTGGTCACCATGCACCTGCCGGGTAAGGCCTGTTTCTCAGGCTGATAGCCATTCTCCTGACGCCTGTTCTTTCATGAGGCTTGCCTTAGTGGTCTGCACTGGGTGGAAGACAGATGAAAGAGAAGCCCCCATCTCCTTTTAAAATATTGGCACGGCATTGTGAAAGAAAGAAATGGAGAGAGAGAGAAAGAGGAAGATGTTTCTCTATAAATACGGCCCCATAAAGCAGGAGAGTATGGTTCTACTTAAGCTTCTGCGCTGTCTTGGGAGCACGAATAGAACAGCAAATGCGCTAACAGTAAACATTTTAATGCCTCTGCCAATAAGGAGAAAGTTAGTTACTTCCCAGAGTATCTTAAAGGTAAAAGAAGGGGCAGGAAGAAAAATAAAAAGAGAGAGAAAAGAAAGGAGAAAGCCTTGCATAGCCCGTGGATTCCACATTTGGCTTTGTCAGGAAAAGCTTAACCACCCCAGAGGGAGTTCCTGAGAGAGCTTTAGAGGCTTCAGTGAGAGGCAGTGAGAGGCACCACTCCACTCAAAGGGTGTCACTTCGCACATTCCTGACAGATGACAGTCTTGGGAATGGCGTCCTGAGCCTGGGGGGGCTTTACTCTGTCAGTTTATGCCTTTGACCCTGCCACTGTTGTGTGTCAGTTACCATGACATGCCCTTTGCCCTCCTCTGACAAATACAGACAATCTCCTTATCTGCTGTCCAATAAGGCCCTGACGACATCTTTTTTTCCTGCTTGTTTATAACATAATCTTCTATGTGGGTAGGTTATTATTATGAGAAGGAGGGGTTTTGAGTCTGGTTAAAAACTGTAGTACATTCCCACTGGGAATATCTGTGACACTGAGTTACCCTGGCCTGGTTCTGTCTACCCAATGTTACTATAGCCTTTTCCATCCCACAGCACTGGGTCTGTAGTTGTTGGTGGCACATGCTTTAGGCACCATAGTCCACAGCTCAGCCAGCTGCACCCCAGCCAACATCTGGAGGGATATCCTCAGCAACACTACACCACACCAGACCCTCTAGGACAGTGTCAAGAGTGGTGGTTCCCCTGCGTCCCATTTCACAAAATGGCCCCACCAAGTGCCAGATCACGGCACAGTCACTCGATGTGTTAATTCGCTTCCTGTGGGCGAACATCTGGCATTGAGATTCAAGTCGACTCTGACATTAAAAATCATTGCACCTTTAATGAATGTGAGCACCACAGGTCTCAAGCTAAGGTTTCCCACCTGTGGCTTGCAGAGACAAAAGACAATCGACCCTCCCCTGAGAGAAGATCCTGCAGTCAGAAGGCTTTTATTTATGAGCAAGAGGGCCTGTGGCATCTTTTATTCGAGTCACAGCACCTTCCTGAGCCTGCCTTCTCCATTTCAAAAATGTATCCTAGTTAAGAAAAAGCCAGTTCCTGTGTCGGGGGTGGGGGGTGGGGGGTCACAGAGGAGCTTCCTGATTTGAAGACATGGGCAGACCTTGGCTGTTTGTTCTTTCTTTCCATGGAATAGGAAAGCACAAAGTGCTAAGCACTTAGGGCCAGCATTCGGGGAAGGGAGTGATTATTGTTTGCTACAGGGATAAGGAGCACCACTTTCCAATTCTCCTTGCCCTGGGTGTGGGTTACAGGTTCATTTTTATTCAGGTGTAGAAACTCTTGATTTATGTCACTAATAAGTATGGTCTTTGTGTTGCTGCCAGTGTGCACTGCTCAGAATGCATGATGTGCCTGCTTGTAAATTGATAACCATATGTTGTAGAAAGAGACAACCCTGGGAATCAAATAAGTAATATATGGCCCAGCTCCAGAGTGCACAACCCAGCCACAGTGGTCTGTGCATCTTAACTGGGTCCAAATCACCCAGCGTCTCCTCTTCAGTTGGCTCTTGGTGTTCCTAAGAGCAAGTACTCTGTGGTCTTTCAACCTCAGCTTAAGATCCAAACTGAAAAGGACAAGCACAAAGACAGCCACACATGCCAGAGGTCAGCAACCTATCGCGAGAAGGGTTCACATAGCACATAGTTTTGTAGGTCCCATCCTCGGTCAAGGTGCCTCATTGTATGGGGCTGTGGGAAGGCAGAGCAGTGGGCTGGGATTGCATAGCAAAGCTACCATTTCAGGAGCCAGAAAGAACACGTACAAGTTCAGGGATAGGGTGTCATTGTTCCCTGCAAGGGCACCCCAGGAATCTGAAGATTATCCCTAGATCCCACATTGGCTGGTTTTATGTCAATTTGACATAGGCTAGAGTCATTTGGGGGATGGGAACACCAACCTCCATAAGATCAGACTGTAGGCAAGCCTGTGGGGCATTTTCTTAGTTGGTGATCGATGGCAGAGCCCCCAGCCCATTGTGCATAGTGCCATCCTCAGGCTGGTGGTCCTGGGTTCTATAAGAAAGCAGGATGAGCAAGGCAGTGAGCAGCACCCCTCCATGGTCTCTGCAGCAGCTCCTGCCTACAGGTTCCTGTCCTGTGTGAGTTCCTGTCCTGACTTCCTTCACTGATGGACAGTGATGTGGAAATGTAAGCTAAAAGTTGGGTCATGGTGTTTCATTGTATCAGTAACCCTGACTGAGTTCATCACCAGATGCTGGAATTGTGGCGGGTATTTAGAACCTGGTTCACACTATAGGAAACCCAGACTTCACTAATGGAAATATCACTACTTTTTTTGCTTTCTGGGTAACTGAAAGCTACCAGCCCCTAAGAGTTGAGACATCCTACTCTCCTCCTCCTCCTCCTCCTCCTCCTTCTCCTCCTCCTCCTCCTTCTATGGGGAAAACACCAAATTGCGGATGACATCAGTGCAGTGGGAGGACCCAGAGGACAGGGACCCAGGATTAGAAGGCCACAGCGGCTTCCCTGGAGGATCCGGCAGTGGTCTTAGGGGCCGTAGTCGAGGCCGTGGTCCTGGTCCTGGTCGAGGCCGCTGGACTCGGTGGAGGTCAAGTTGAAGACAAGGAGTGGATCCCGTCACCAAGCTTGGCCGCCTGGTTAAGGACATGAAGATCAAGTCCTTGGAGGAGATCTACCTCTTCTCCCTGCCCATTAAGGAGTCTGGGATCACTGACTTTTTCTGGAGGTTCTGAAAATCATGCAGTGCAGAAACAGACTCGGGCTGGCAGCGGACCAGGTTCAAGGCTTTTGTTGCTATTGGGGACTACAATGGTCACGTTGGTCTTGGGGTTAAGTGCTCCAAGGAGGTTGCCACTGCCATCCGAGGGGCCATCATCATCTTGGCCAAGCTCTCCATCGTCCCTGTGCAGAGAGGCTACTGGGGGAACAAGATTGGCAAGTCCCACACTGTTCCATGCAAGGTGACAGGCCGCTGTGGCTCTGTGCTGGTGCGTCTCATCCCGGCCCCCAGAGGCACTGGCATTGTCTCTGCTCCTGTGCCCAAGAAGCTCCTGATGATGGCCGGTATAGATGACTGCTGCACGTCAGCCAGGGGCTGCAATGCCACCGTGGGAAACTTTGCCAAGGCCGTCTTTGATGCCACCTCTAAGACCTATAGCTACCTGACCCCCAACCTCTGGAAAGAGACTGTGTTCACCAAGTCTCCTTAGCAGGAATTCACTGATCGCCGGGCAGTGGTGGTGCATGCCTTTAATCCCAGCACTTGGGAGGCAGAGGCAGGAGAATTTCTGAGTTCGAGGCCAGCCTGGTCTACAAAGTGAGTTCCAGGACAGCCAGGGCTACACAGAGAAACCCTGTCTCGAAAAACCAAAAAAAAAAAAAAAAAAAAAAATTCACTGATCATCTTGTGAAAACCCACACCAGAGTCTCTGTTCAGAGGACCCAGGCTCCAGCTGTGGCTACCACATAGGGGTTTTTATACAAGAAAAATAAATGAATTAAGTCTGTTAAAAAAAAAAAGAGTTGAGACATCCCATGGTTATGCTGGCCTGTGTGGAGGGGCTCCAAGAGTTGAGACATCCCATGGATATGCTGGCCTGTGTGGAGGGGCTCCATCTAGCTTCCCAGCACCTTCAGAGCAAAGCATCTTCTTAGGAGGAGCAGCGCCCACATGAATAGCATCCTCTCTCATCTTCCTCTCATGTCTCACTGGCTTTCAGCCACCAAGGTTTTGAAGAAATGTACATGCTTCGGGTTTAGGACTCACTTAATCGGGCTGCATTTCAGAAGCTGCCGAATGGGAACTCACAAGTAGTGAGGAGGTGAAGGAGTCGTGAGGAGGTAGAGATGCCTCTGTGTCTGTCCTGAGTGCTCAGGCCCCAGGAACCACACTGTAGCCCAGGGAGAGCGATACCTGGGCGTTGCACAATGAATGTCACCGGAGTGGTGCTTAGGTGCTTACTCCTGTAAGATTCTCTGCCTTCGGTGATTAGTCCCTGGAGACATGGATTGATCCCAGGAATTGACTTTTGTTTTATATTGATAGTAATAATTTATTTTTTAATATTCATATCTTTGGGGAGGATTTGTTTTTGTTTGTTTATTTATTCACTTTACATCCTGCCTATTGCCCTCTACCCGGTCACCCCCTCCCACAATCCTTTCCCCATCCCTCTCCTTCCTTCCTACACATACCTCCCACCCTGGCACTTCAAATCTCTGCAAGGCTAGGGGCTTTCTCTCCCACAAAGGCCAGACAAGGCAGCCCAGCTAGAAGAACACATCCCACAGACAGGCAACAGTTTTAGGGGTAGCCCCCACTCCAGTTATTCGGAACCCACATGAAGACCAAGCTGCACATCTGCTACATACAAGCGGGGAGGCCTAGGTCCAGCCTGTGTTTGTTCTTTGGTTGGTGGTGGGGAATGGATTTTAATACCTGTATTGGTAACACTATGGGCACATTGAAATGGAACATAGAGGTCACATTTCCTGGGCAGCACGAGAAGGTGCCGCACCTCTCTCTCAAGTTTTGAATCCTGACATTGAATCAGACAAGAAAATGAAATCATGTCCCTGCACCTGAGCTGTCAGCTGAGATAGAAAACCTGATTAGTGGCGAATCTGGCACCTGAGACTTCTGAAAATGGAACGAACTGCCGAAGGCAGGTCTCACCAAGAGAGCATTGCCCTTTTCACTCAGTTTTAGCAGAAAATGCATTGACACAGTGCGTTAATTGTTTTCTTAGGAAGGTGCATTCTAGATATAATTTGCAGTGCCTGTGTTTGTAGTTGGGGTCAATACCTTAGTGCTGACTGTTTCAGTAAATGTTTTAACTTCTAAAGAAAAAGTGCCACACTTACAACTATGGTAACAGAAATCACATAGGCCTGCACTTTAGTTAATTGCTGCTAGAATGATTCTGGAGGTATTGGCACATTTTCCATGATAGTAAGAAAAGTTCCTTGTCGCTCAGAGCGTGACACTGAAACCCAGGTCCTGTGGAAGGAGACAGAGTGCAGAATAGAGATCCACATCAGAAGGTGCAGGTCCACAATGAGAGAGATGAGGAGGCAGGAATGTTACACCAAATGGGTTTGCACAAAAGCAATTCCCGAAGAATCTAAAGGGTCCGCCTCCCAGATTCTGTTCAACGCCGAAGCAACGGCTACAAGCGGCCCTCCTAATCTTTATGGTGTTACACACCAAGTCAACGTGATCATGACGGCCAGTAAAGGGGAACCAACCGGAAGTTAAGTCCTTGGAACAGTTTAGCACCAGGGCCAACAAGATGGCCCATCCAATCTAGACAAGCCGACTTTGATCCCTGGAAAACACACAAAGGCAGGAGAGAACTGACTTCTGCAGGTTGTCCTCTGACTGCCACATGAGGACCCGCACATGCACGCACGCACGCACGCACGCACACACGCGCGCACACACACACACATATAAACAAATACAATATATTTTCACTGGATGCTTTTCACACAGCATTTTGGCCATTTTCCCCCAAATGTGCAGTTTTGGGGTTGTATGACCCAGAGGTGGGGTACAGCCATCGCAGGGAATGACAGGGACAGACTATGCTTTCTGCTCCTGGTGCTGAAGAGACCTGAGTTCTTGCACACACACACCAGGGTTTAAAGAGAAGTCTGCTGCTTATAGCAGTTTGAAAACCACAGGGGACTTTTCATTTATTAATACCAATGAGACATGAGAAGACGTTACAGGAGACTATTTAGATGGAAATTTGTATGGCATACTATAGAATTTTCAAAATAGCAAGAAAACTGTGAATATCATAAGCCCTCTTAGTAAGCGCATTCATACTTACACGCAAAAAGAAAACGAAGATGACTACTGTGTCCTAAAGAATAAAGTTGAAGGCTGGTTATTAGGGAGGGCTGGAATTTCTGTTTCGTTCCACTTTTCTGTATTTATTTTGTTATTCTGAATTAATTTTAAATGCATTAGCAATTGTGAAGCTACTGCAGAAAGGTTCTAAAACCCCTTCACCCATCTCCTGTGATTGTAGCATCAATACTAATATAATCATAATGTAATATTTAACCCAGGAAGTTAGCATTGGTATAACCCCAATACCTTACTCAAGTATCTGTTGTTTCACATGATTTGTGTGTGTGTGTATGCACATACACATAATTTCATGAATTTTTTATGTGAGTAAATTCATGTAATCACCGTAATGACTTCAACGACACAAAGGTTCTGCCAAGGTATTACCTTTAAATATTTTGTCTTCTCATTGCTGCGTCATATTCCATAATAGGACTGTACCATTTTGTTGGGCTACTGGTTGTTTAGGGTAGCATTTAGATTATTCCAAGATCCGGGCTACTGAAAAATGAAGCTGCTATGAACAGCTATATACATATTTTTACATGGATGTACATTTTCACTTCTCTAAGGTAAATTGTTCAGAAGTTTAATGGCTTATACATATTGTTTAGAGATAATATGCTGAATGACCTTCCGGAGTGATAACATGACATTGTAGAATCTACTGTGTGGGTCCTTCAGACTTGGTGGCAAGCACCTTTACCCACGGAGCCATCCCACCAGCCAATCTTTCTTTCTCTTCCCATAGTGACTGCAAACGGTATTTTTCTTTCAACCCCCTAGGCTTACTGCTCACATGTGGAGACACAGTTCACTTTCCATGAACCATGTGCTCCACAGGAAACATTGGGGCTTGTTTGTCGATTCTGTCTCCTATGACCCTTCTACACCTAAAGGCTGATCCCAGACTTTCCTTTGCTTTTGCTTAATTTTCAGGGAATCTTTGAAATTTTAAAAGCATATCATCTGTCAGCAACGTGGACAGTGGGTACCGAATCTTGTCTACCCGTTTCCTTACTAAACTGATTTACGTTTTCCTTGCTAATACAGTAGGCGACACAGAATGATTTTCAAGCCATGTATCCTTGCGATGAATCCCCCTCAGTTGTTGCAATAGTAACCTTTATGAATTGTTAAATTCTGCTGGCTAATACTTTGCTGAAGACTGTTCAGATCTGTTTGTGGAAGACGCCACCCTATGGTTTTGATACCTTTGTCAGAGTTGAGTATCAGAGGAAAACCAGCCTCCTAGGTTGGAAATGTTTGTCTCCTAGGTTTTGGGGGAAGAGATTATACAAATTTGATATCAATTCTTTAAAAAAAAACCCAGAAAACAATTAGCTTCATTTTGTATTTCATAACTTGTGTCCACTGCCTCATTTTTCTTGCTCTCCTCAAGATGTGCTAGGCAAAGATGGCACAGAAATTATGGGAGTGGGCCAACCAATGACTGGTCCGGCATGAGATCCGAGCCATCCCTGACACACTGCCTGGTGGGGCCAGGATCCAGAGGCTGGATAGCAGAGAGACCCATGATTAGAACCAATCACGACTAGCAAAAAAAAAAAAAAAAAAGTCAATGGAATGATTCCTAAGGATCTTCTGCTGTTCTCACAGATATTAATTATTAATGTCTTGGTTGAGGTTTCCCATGAGCTCATCTGTCTTGGCTCCTTTTCTGCTGCTGTGGCAAAGTTCTCAGGACAAAAGCAATTTAAGGGTGAACGAGTTTACTTCTGCCTCCCGTTCAAGGGTGTAGTTAACTACGGAAGGGATGTCAAGGCACAGAGGTGTGGAGCGCCGGCCATATTGGGTCAGGAAGCAGAGTGATGACTGACAGCCCCGCAGCCACACTTCTGTAGGGAGGGTCTTTCACTTAGTTAACCTAACCTAGATAAAGGTGTGCTCAGAGGATAACCTGAGGCACACAGTCTCTCAGGGGTGTGGCCACAGGATAACCCGATGCACAGTCTGTCCCCAGTGTGTTCACAGGATAACCGGACTTACACAGTCTCTCACGGTGTGCCCAGAGGATAACCTGATGCACAGTCTGTCACCAGTGTGTTCACAGGATAACCTGACTCACACAGTCTCTTATGGGTACCCTGGGATGCTTGTTCTCTAAAAGAACCCAAAGCCTGGATAATTGACGAAAACAAACAATCAAAGTAACAGACAAAAAACCCCAACATACCATCTTTTCAAGGGTTTTCCATCTGTAAGTTTGATATACTTCTTTAGTAGGTATACGGATGTGGAATGACCATTGGTGGTTTATGATTTTCAGTGAGGTAACTTACTTTATTACAGCTGCTGAAATTCAAAGTACAGATTCCCTTTGCTGATTCTTTCAGTGTCTATGGATAAATATAAACATAATAAATACATGTAGAGGTAGATATAGCAACTATATAGTGCACCATATGTATAAAATGTAGTATAGTTGTGACACTGTTGATAGTTTGAGTCCTCCATTTATTTTTTTTCTGATTCCGGCCATCAATCTCCACATGTTGGAAAAGTACTGCGCTACTGAATTATGTCCCTCATTCTTCAATTGTATTTTTTTTTTCATTTAAAAACTTCATGCGTATAAATATGATGCTCTGGATAATGTTTCTGAAGGAAAACAAAACCAAAAGCCAACCAAACCACAAGAACCCTGACTCTCCTGCCCCTCGCATCCACCACTGCTGGCAGCTCTCAACTCCGGTGAGATTTCCTTTGGCCCTCCCTACCCTCACTGCCATGCTGATTGGCTTGATCCTGGGCAGGTCTTGTGCAGGTGACCCCAGCTGAGGTGAGGTCATGAGTGCAGTGGTGCAGTCATGTCCAGAGGACACTTTCTGTCCAGTCTTCCCTGGCCTCTGGCACTTAGGAGATAGTTTGATATCATGTCCACTTAACAAAGCAACAACAGTAGGTTCTCTCTTAGGGCAGTGACCTCCATGTCCTTTAACAAAGTAACAACAGCAGGTTCTCTCCTGGGGCATGAGACCGCTCTGGCTATGGTAACTGGCCAGGTTTACAGAGCCAGCTGAGAGTTCCTTCTATGGAAAGGGAATTAAATCCAATCAGAAAGCTGTTGTCTACACCCATAACATTTATGCCACTATTATAATGGGCTTACCTATGTTCCATCATGCATGCATGTCACATTTTTACTTATTTACTCAAGAGTGGACAAATCTAATACGTATTTTGGTACTTGTGAATAATGTTAATCTATCACAAAAGACTCACATATCATACATATTTGATAGCCTGATTTCATCTCCTTTGGGTATATATTACAAAGTGCAATTACTGTATAATTTATCTTCAGTTCTTAGTGATCTTCCAAATGGTTTTCCAGTGCAGCTGCTGTAACCTGTATCCCTACCTGGAACGTACTGGCAGTGACTTTTGGCCAGGTCTTAAGCTGCACTTGCTGTCTTTTTAAAATCAGGTCTTCTAACACTGCAGTTTTAACTTGAATTTTTATGATCATTAGTGACATTGAGATATTTTTCCCCACTTGCCTCTGTCAAGTTGTAGGTCTTTTTAAAAAGAAATATCAGTTCATTTTATAAAATTGTCCATTTTAAAAATCAAATTGTTTTTCCTGTTCTTTCTTAATGTATTTTTGTTCTTAAAAGTGTGTGTGTGTATATATATATATATATGTATGAATATGTGTGTGTATGTGTGTGTGTAGGTGTGTGTATGTATGTGTGTATGTGTCTGTATGTGTGTGTGTATTTGTGTATGTGTGTATATGTGTTTGTGTATGTCTGTATGTGTGTATGTGTGTATGTATGTGTGTACATGTGTGTGTATATGTGTATGTGTGTATGTGTGCATATATATGTGTGTATATGTGTGTGTATGTGTGTGTATGTGTGTGTATGTATGTGTGTACATGTGTGTGTATATGTGTATGTGTGTGTATGTGTGTATGTGTGCATGTATGTTTGTGTATGTGTGTGTGTATGTGTGTGTATATGTGTGTGTGTATGTATGTGTATATATGTGAGTATGTGTGTGTACGTATGTGTGTATGTGTGTATGTATGTGTGTACGTGTGTGTATATGTGTATGTGTGTGTATGTGTGTATGTGTGCATGTATGTGTGTGTATATGTGCGTGTGTAGGTGTGTGTATGTATGTGTGTATATGTCTGTGTATGTGTGTGTATGTATGTGTGTATATGTCTGTGTATATGTGTGTATATGTGTGTATGTATGTGTGTATGTGTGTGTATGTATGTGTATGTGTGTGTGTATATGTGTGTGTGCATGTATGCAAGTGCCTGTGGATGCCAGATGAGGGAGTAGGAACCCTGCGACTGGAGCTGCCTACCATGGGTATAGAAAATGAAACTCTGGCCCTATGCAGGAGCAGCACGTACTCCTAACCACGTAGCTCCTTTCCCAGCCCACCTGGCTTTATTTTGGTCACTATGTTTAGACCAATCAGATTTGTGTTATTTAATTATTTATAGCCGACTATTATTAATTATTTTGCCATTTTATACCACGTCTTACTTGTCCTCATTCTTAGCTTTCATGCTTTACTTAGAGTCACATGGACATGTTTCAGAACCCCACTCTGACATATCTACTCAGGCCTTCATATTAGGTGAAGAGTTACCCTCATGGTTCACTCAGGCCAGCATTTATCTTCATCGACATCGTCATCCCTTGAAAATACAAATAGTAAAAACTTAGAAAATAAAAAAAAAAAGAAAGTACAAATAGCTTATGACTCTTCTTGACATATATTGGGATTTGTGTCGGGCCTCAGGCTCTAGCGCTCGGATAGAGGCACGCTCACACTCCTGGCTTAGCACTTTTTTGAATTTCTAAAATAAAATCTAAATATGTTAATGTATACGTACCTTATATATGTGAGTCAATGTGTGTGTGTGGAGAATTTATCTAAGAATTTGTCTGCCATCTACATAGCAGTAAAGGTTCTTTTTACAATACACTCTGCGAGCTTGGGTCCAGAGGACCCACCTTCAGTTCCCAGCATTCATGTTGGGTAGCTCACAACTGTTTTTAACTGTAGCCTCAGGAGTTACTAAGCTCTCTTCTACCCTTTAGGGGCACCTGAACATATGTCCACAGACTTTCACATACAAGTAAAAATAGGGGAAAATAGAAAAAGGTGTGAGCCCTTTAACTGGGTATCCAAAACCAAATGGTCATGCCTAAATAGCAAATACATTCAAGTAATGCTAGATAGACTCAGAAGACTGTATTTAAATATTTATTCACACACACACACAATAATAAATAAAGAGAGGCCATGAATTCAAGAGGAAACGTGCTGTGATAAGACACTATAACCAAGGCAGCTTATAAAGAAAGAATTCAACTGGGGGCTTGCTTAGTGTTTCAGTGGGTGAGTCTGTGAACATCATGGTGGGGAGCATGGCAGCATGCAGGCAGGCATGGTGCTGGAGCAGTAGCTGAGAGCTCACATCAGATTAGCAAGTTACAGGTAGAGGGAATGAGACTGGGCCTCACTTAGTCTTTTGAAACTTCAAAGCTCACCCCACCCTCCAGTGGCACACTTCCTCCCAAAAGGCCACACCTTCTAATCCTTCCCAAACCGTTCCACTAAGGCCCAAGCGTTCGACCATATGAGCCTATGTGGGTCCTTTGCATTCAAACCAGCAGAGACACCTCGCCCTAGAATGCTCCTCAGGGAACTTCATGGTCAGCTGACTAGGGAGAGTTTTACCTACCCACATCTCACTTTGAATACATACATGTCCCATCTGAGACCCATAAAGTCTTCAGCATACAGCTACTGGAATTATGTTCATTGCAGTCTCCGGGCCTATCCATGGTGCTACTTTTGGTTAAGAACATGCACATGGATGACACACACTTCTTTACAGGCAACCTGGTGTCTGGAAGACGCAGTGAAGACAGAAGATGAATAGCCACACTGTGAGTCCTCACCATGAGAGTCATCTGGAAGACCAAGGGGAGCTCTTATTAGAATGTGCCTGACAGCAAAGAGATGGAATGGTTTACCATATGCGAAAGGCGCAGAGGAAATCCCAATGCAAGAACTCGCAGAGATTCTTTAGACTTAGAAGAGAGAAAATACATATTTTTTTTGTGTGTGTGCAGTAGGAATAATTTTATAGCATCTGGTAAGTACAGTGTGCTCCTGCACTCTGATAATGTGACAGGTAGCCACTTCCTGCCAAGATTTGTTCTCCACCAAGGCCCTGCATATATGCATGAGGCCCCGGGACCTTGAGGGGCTTAGTTCAGTCTTTCCTCTTTGTCTCCATCATTTCTTAAGATTTGAGGTTGAAAAATCCAGTTGATTTTCTGAGCTTATAAATATTGAAATGCACTTTTCGGCTAGAACTGGCGAATCTCTCCCTCCTTGACCGTCTCTACGGTGCTGTATATTCCCATGTTAAGCTTGTTCCTCTTCTTATTGGGGACTCAAAGAGCAGTCCAAAGTGGGCACAAAAGACGGGCTTCTAGGAAACGAGATTTGGGCTTTGAGACACAATCATCTTTGTAAAGCAGGGCAGAACTGCAGTGTGCAGCTTTGGGGAAACTGAGACCAGCAAGAATTAGGGATAAGGGTGAAGGACTGGATCAGGGAGGAGGCTAAACAGAGACTCGACAGCTGTAGGTGACAAACAGCCAGAACAGGATTCCTTACTAGCCTCATGTAGGCACTTTGCTTCTCCAAACCACTGCATATGTATTTATGGGGTGAGATGTGATATTTTGGCATGGCATATCAAATGTGTGTTCATCAAATCATGGTAACTAACATCTATTACCTCTAGCAATTATCTACTCTTTGGGCTCGAAACCTTCTCTTCTGGGTGTTTGGAAATAGGCAATAATGTATTGTTAAGAGTGATGACCACTGTGGTATTCTTGTGCCCATTAGCCAACCCTCTCCAGCATTCACCCTTCCCCTCCCCTCCCCTCCCCTTCCCCTCCCCCTCCCCTCTCCTCCCCTCCCCTCCCCTCCCCTCCCCTCACCTCCCCCTCCCCTCCCCTCCCCTCCCCTCCCCTCCCCCTCCCCTCCCCCTCCCCTTCCCCTCCCCTCCCCTCACCTCCCCCTCCCCTCCCCTCCCCTCCCCTCCCCTCCCCCTCCCCTTCCCCTCCCCTTCCCCTCCCCTCCCCTCACCTCCCCCTCCCCTCCCCTCCCCTCCCCTCCCCTTCCCCTCCCCTCTCCTCCCCTCCCCTCCCCCTCCCCTTCCCCTCCCCTTCCCCTCCCCTCCCCTCACCTCCCCCTCCCCTCCCCTTCCCCTCCCCTCCCCTCACCTCCCCCTCCCCTCCCCTCCCCTCCCCTCCCCTCCCCCTCCCCGTCCCCTCCCCTTCCCCTCCCCTCCCCTCACCTCCCCCTCCCCTCCCCTCCCCTCCCCTCCCCCTCCCCTCCCCTCCCCTCCCCTTCCCCTCCCCTCCCCTCACCTCCCCCTCCCCTCCCCTCCCCTCCCCTCCCCTCCCCCTCCCCTCCCCTCCCCTCCCCCTCCACTCCCCCTCCCCTCCCCTCCCCTCCCCCTCCCCTCTCCTCCCCTCCCCTCCCCTTCCCTTACCTTACCTTCCCTTCCCTCCCAACTCTGGTGACCTTTACTCTCTAGTTCTCTGAGGTCAACTAATTTGGGGGCAAGAAGTTGTTTTCCTTTCCTCACATTTTTTTTATTCAGTCAAGTATAGTGCTGCAAAGAAGACAGAGCTAATCACACAATGGCAGTCTGGTTTTCTCAGTGTAGAAGTATGTTCCCAACACTGACATTCTTTTCCCCTTCTTTCTATTATTTTCTTTCTTTGCTTCCTTTGTTCCTTGCTTCATTTGTGCATTCCTCCCTCCCTTCAGTTGTCAGCTACAGGAATATAATGAAAATTAGTCTGCTTTTCCATCACCCGAGTTAAGCACTTGAGCACTGGAAGACTAGAAGGTGACTCCTGTGCAGCTCTCCCCAACATGGGTCACTCACTGTCTTTAGGAGACATATATGGGAGAGCATGTGCAGTCTGTGCATATGTGTTTGTATGTTAGTGTGTGTCTGTATGTGAGAGGCTTCTAAGGGTCTGCTCTGAACAGACGTGCTATAAAGGGCTTCATTTGGCTAAGCTTCAGGGTCAGTGAGGTAATCATAAATGATCTGTCGAGAGACCCTGAGCAAAAGCACTTGCCACTAATCACACGTTTTAACATCTATCCAAACTTTCGAGCTACTTACTTGCGTTTAACTTAAGAAAACAAAATGTAGCTGAATCCCTACTTGATGAACTGTATAGGAGCCACTTGTCTATCTCTGTATTACAGGATGCATGGCAAGGCATGTTTAATGGGGTTGCAACCTTTCTCTAGGTTCCCCCATTGAGCCACTATGCTGGGAGAGTGTTGATTCCACACGTTGGCCATTGGCAGCTTTAACTGGCTCCAGGCCTGTAACTTTCACATAACAGGTGCCAAAAACCTTTCAGGCTACCAGAAAATTAGCTTGGTAAAAACTACTTTCAATAACATGAGAATAAAGAAGTTCCTGCAGGAGAGGATCAGGCAAGAAGCAAGTGTCCCCTATGAGGTGTCTCAGGAAACTACCAGTTGACTATAAGTCTCTGGGCTCACAGGTGGAGATCAGTTTTGGGATAAATTATCCAGAGAGCCAATCAAATGCTTGTGTCTACACGAATCATTAGGTGAAATCCGACCACTTCTGTAACAGTGTATTACAGGGACTGATGTGATTGCAGCCCACAGCAGGATAGAGAATTTTCCTTGGTGCCATTGCAGGAACCTGAGTTTCCCAGCATCCCACAATAACCCGAGTCATAACCAGGAATACTGGACTCCAAAAGAATCAGATTTGAAATTCCCTTCTTCAGTGCCGTCTTTATTTGATGTTACTCTGGCTGTCTGGACACTGTATAAGTATTTAAATAGTATTTTCTGGCTGTTAAGCATAATTCATAAACACATTAACAATAAAATTTAAAGAGAAACAGCTTCTAAAGGGGAACATGGCCCCTTCTAATGTCTCCCATACCATGTTTAATCTAGGCTTGGGTGACTGACCTGGTTATTTGTTTAGCAGTTATCAAAAATCCAAGTTTGAAGATAGAAACCAAATACGCTTTAGTTTTCACATCTTTGAAGCAGTAAGCCCAAAGAACCCCCAAGCTCCTGGATTTCTTCCATAGATATAGTTTTCAACAAATGTGAACCATACATTCCCATATATATATTTATGTATGTATATATATATATGTATATATATATATTATAGATGCAGAAGAACATTTACAAGGGGTCTAATACATACCACATGCTTACTTTAGAGTTTGGATCTGAAGATATGAGTTAGTTTCTGTCTTTGTGGAACTAAGTTGGGTAGATAAGACTGCATTAGGCAAGGGCATTGTGATGGTTTGAGTATGCCTAGCCCAGGGAGTGGCACTATTTGGAGGTATGGCCTTGTTGGAGTAGGCATGGCCTTGTTGGAGTAGGTATGACCCTGTTGAAGTAGGTATGTCACTGTGGGCTTGGGCTTTAAGACCCGCATCCTAGCTGCCTGGAAGCATTCTTCTCCTAGTGGCCTTTATATGAAGATGTAGAACTCTCAGCTTTTCCTGTACCATCTGTCTAGATGCTGCCATGCTCCCACCTTGATGATAATGGACTGAACCCCTGAACCTGTAAGCCAGCCCCAATAAATGTTGTTCCTTTAAGAGGTGCATTGGTCATGGTGTCTGTTCACAATAATAAAACTCTAAGACAGGCATCAAGGAAGGATGGCATTTCTAGGGTCATTTACAAGTTGTCATTGGTAAAATGTCCGAGTTATATGTTTAAAATTGTGTGTATTAGGATGTTCTCTGGAATCATAAAAGAGATGACAACCCCAAATGGCAAGCCGGGTCAGCTCACAGAAATCAGTCTGAGATGATAACTAAGGCGACCATTGGGCTAGAGACATGACCAGGTCAGAGGAGAAGAACATTGACAAAAGGCAGCGTGGGTGGAACAAAGTTGTTTACCTCATGGTGACTGTATAAGAGAAAACAAATAAGAGAGAAGAAGAGGCGAGATCCCCTCATTACCACTCAGAGGTCACCCCGCTGATCTGTTCCCTCCAACAAGGCTCCCCAACTTCCATCACATCTCAACGGTGTCATTCAATGATGAAGACCAACATTTCAACCCATGAGGCTTTGAGGGACCTTCCACATCGAAACCAATACATGCAGTCAACAGGGACTCTTAGGTGGCTTACTGTTTGGTCTGGGAAATGATGGTCTGGTCCTGCTGGAGTTCGAGGGCTTTGAGGTACAGCCTCTGTGTTTCTTCCTCCGAGGAGCCTAACAGCTGGTGTTGTTAGACTATGAACTTCCCCATAAACTCATGTCTTCAATGTCTTCAGCCACCCAGCTGGTGTCTCTATGAGGATGTCCTGTAGACTTTGGGAAGTGGAGCTTGGGCTGTAGGAAGTAGGAAACTGGTGGCAGGACCTTGGGGAGACAATATCCCTGCCACTTCCTGTCTTCATCCTCCTGCCTATGGCGGTCATTGTGTGGCACTATGCTAGGAGAGGCATGCACAGTGCCACTCTCTCACTCAAGATAGGGAACCAAAGATAGACCAGCGTAAGGAGACTGCCAAAGTCCAACTTGGTGACCAATGAGTTTTCTTGAAGTTCTTTACAGGAGTATGGGTAGAAAGTTATTTACAGTAAAAGAAAAAAAAACAAAGGCAACGGCATCACCAAAAGTCCCCCCCCTCCTCGCCCCCAGCACGATTAACACTCTGTGAAAGCCAGGAGCCTTGGGCACACAGTAAGACTTGCACACAGTTCAATAGGCAGGAAATAGGTTTTTGTCTGTTTTGGTTTTGTGTTTTTGTTTGTTTGCTTTGGCTTTTTTGTTAGTTTGTTTTATTTTGTTTTTTCAGCATATTTGATTTGAGCCTCTTCCAGACCACACAGCCTCTCCAAGTGTCTTTCGGGCATCCTTTTGGCTTAGGTAGGCCTGAGGAGGGAGAAGCCTTGTGAATGTGGTAGATTTTAGAGATTTCCTGAACCTTAAGGATCTCCCCTGCAGGAGAAGATGTTTCCCCTCCTGAGCTTTAAGGGGCTTCCCTCCAAGGTGGAAGGTTTTCTCTCCAAGGAAGTTGCTGGGTAACAGTGACATGGGCAGCTGTCCTCAACTGCAGCCACTCTCTGCCATGTTGTTCTGCCCAAGGACATGGACACACCTTCTAAAACAATAACTCTTTCCTCCCCTTAATCAATTCCTCCGAAGTCACACAATGGAATGAATGTACGAGAGGCATGGCCAGTGGAGAACACGGCCGGCGACTCCATTGTCACCCTCTTCATAAGTCTTTCCTGAGATGGTAGCATCTGTGTCCCCAGGCCCTTTGTAGAGAAGCCCTCAGGTGTGGCCAAACACAGAAACATCATTGTGCAAAGCAGAGCTTCCTGTGACCTCTACCCTGGGCGAGACAGGGCCCTGGGAAAAACCAAAATAGGCACTGACTCTGCACCAACGCACCAATATCAAAGCTCTGAACTTACTAAGTCCCTTCTACTTAATCCTAACGAGATGGCCATGTTCACTAGACGCTAACCAAGAGCACATATACAGTCAGCAACCACTGGAACTCTCTGCTGCTATGCTCATCAGCCTAAATCTGGCCCCAGGAAGAAGGCGTGACTCCACATACCTCTCCCAGGAATTATTCCTAATGTTCATTAGGCATAGTACTCATGTTCTTCAGGGATGTAGCAATCGATAAATTTTCCTCCACCCACATTTGGGCATGAGATGCTAATTAAAGTCAGTGGGTCACACAAAAGAAAACATGGAGGTAGGAGGTATTGGGAAGAGGGGTTCCAAAGAGAGAAAGAGAAAGGGAAAGTAGCGAATAAGAGAGAGTAGGGTATGAGAGAGGAGGTGGGGTGAAACTGGCTAAAATTCATTGTTTAAATGCAGGGAATGGTCAAACAGTACAAAAAAATGTTTAAAATGAAATAAAAGCATTTGGCTTGAATGAGTAGGACTTGCCAAGGCTGCTGTTGGCATGCAGAGGAAATGTCACTGCCCTGGAGCCCTCTCTCCATGTGACTCTGGATGAGTCCTCTCACCTTCTGACTGGGTTCTCTCATCTATAAGTTGAGTCATAGGTTCATCAGCCTGCCCAGGCCTTTCCTAAATGGAGTTAGTACCCTCCATGGACATCAGCTTCCCTGGCCTTGTGCTTTGAGCTGCCCCGCTTTCATTAAAACCTCACATTCCGAGACGGGATCATCTGGTAGGCATTTATAGCTTGTAATTCTGCGGAAGCAGCGGTAAGATGGTGAGAGCCGCACTCGGTGTCGGAGACTCCTTTTCCTTTATTAAGCACTAAATTCTGCATCCTTATGCTCCTGGCTGTCTCTTGGAGTCATTGGTAAAATGCCGTTGAAACACGACTCTGAGATGATGAAAGAACTCGTTGAGAAAAGAGCAACTGGAATCATTCTGAAATGAAAAAAGGAAAATTCCCTTCTGAAGACGGAGAGAAGTGGGGTATGGGCCCACTTCCTAATGCCCCTCCCCCAGCCTTCCCAGAGCCTAGGGATCCCTCTGTGACCTTGAGATAATTCTGTCTTGTCCTGTGGTTTATCTCACTGTGCCTTCTCTGTCTGCTCCATAGTGTCTTCCACACGATACACAAACATCTGACTGTATTGAACAGCTGTCCCTTGGTGTCTGTGGAAGATTGGTTCTGGGGCCCCTATTGGCTGCACAACCCACAGGTTCTTGGACCCTTCTGAAAACGAGGCATTAAACCTGTGCACATCTTCCTGATGCTTTGAACTTATGCTTCCTGTAATTCCTATGGCGAGGTCCATGGTACATGATCATTTTCTACTGTATTATACGGGACACTGACAAGGATCAAGCTCACACAAATGCCCATTTATATGTTCATAGGTACGGTCATCACTGGTGCTTAATATTCTTAATCCAACATGGGTCGACTTGCTCTCAGACACTTGCACATTTAGAAAACGTGAAGTTTCAATGCACAGAAGTTGGTGTTTCTGAAAACTGAGCTCCTATAGCGACCTCTTGCAAGTATTGCTGGTTTTTATTTATTTGTTTGTTTGTTTGTTTCTGGTCCTCAGCACTGGGCCTTCCCTCTGATGTCTCTTCAGATTTGCCACAATACAATGCAAAGGAAAATAGTTCTCCCAGTCCCCTGACCAGTAAGAAACCATGAGGATCCAGTATAGCTGAGTAGCTGTCAATCTCAGGGTCCCACCTGGCTGGCAACCCAAGGATAATACCTCTGGGACTGAGAAGTCTTGTCCCTTTGAGGAGGTTACTCTCTGATTCAAGGTACCCTAAAGGAAGAACCACAGCGGTTTGGCCTGCCCACCCCGTGTGCCACCAGACCATTGTCTCGGGCACTGAGAGCTTGTCTAGATTAGACACCAACCAGCACCAGATCCAGTTCACTGTGGTGTGGTCAGGTCAAACACTGTGCAGGCAAAGCCCCCTGCTGGGAGTCAGCAGTGGGGTGTGGCTTCAGATTTCCCACAACACGCTCTAGCTTATACCCAGTTTTTCAGATTCCTTCCATTCAAGCGTGTGAAAAGAGCCATCTCCTCTTCTGTCCCTACCTGTACTAGACAGACTTTCATCCTCTGTCTGTTCAGGGCTGTCCTCAGCTGTCCCCATTCCCAAATGCCTCCGTCACACCAGTGGCCATTTTCCATCCCTTATCCAGTGGCCTTCTACACTGCCGCATAGCTACTGTAAGGTTGTGGTGTCCTGAAGGTCTTCAGGCTGTATTCTATCCTCGGCAGACTTCAGGAGCAGAGCACAGGACCTATCTCCAGAGAATGGCTTCTGTTTATGGGCCTTTCTTATTGTCAGTATGACTAGAAGGCTGTGCTCAGCCTGGGCTACAGGCCACGGCTGGTAGATTGCAGGGGCACCAGCCACCACACCTCGAGTGTATGTTCATTCACTAGCACAGCATTAGATTTCTTGTTAAGCCATTCAGAGGCAATTGTATTCTTTCTCTAAATTTTTACTTTTGAAACATTTAGGCTTAAAGTTACTAAATCCACATGGACTCTACTTGACACTCCAGGATGCTCTTCACATATGTGTTATAGCCTTTGTGTGATTGTCTTTTCTGTGTGTGCATGTGCGGGAGGCATGCCTGTAGGGGCTAGAGGTAGACAGCAGGTGTCCTCTATCGCCCTGCATCTGATTTTTTTTTTCTTTTTGAGAATGAGCCTCTCACTCAATCTGGAACTTACCAATTAAGCTGGGTGGGCTAGCTAGCAAATCCTGTTTCTGCTTCTGTGTTGGGATTACAGGGACTTGTTAGCAGTCTTTTGCCTAGATTCTAGTGTCCAAACTCAGGGCCTCATGCTTGTATAGCAACCATTTCTCTAACTGAGTCATCTCCCGAGCCCCTCTCATAATCAAGACTAGGAAAGGAACATTGGCATGATCTTACTGACTAACTACTAACTTTTTACAATTTTGACCCAAAATTCTATCAATGTCCCTTTTCTGTCCTGGGTTCTCACATTGCAAAAGGATGTCACCTCTCAGTCTCCTTAGTGAGAATCCCTTGTTTATATGGGTACTCCATGCTCCCTCTCCGGCAGTGAAGTTCTTGGACAGTATGACTGCCTTTTTCAAATCTCATTTGTTAAAAACTGCAACTGTGCATGCATGGGCATACACAGATGTATGCAGATATAAATAAATAAAACTGAATGTGAGCCAGGTCTGCTGGTAGAAACCTCAAAGTCTTCCTGAGTCACAGGGCAAGTTCAAAGGCAACCTGAGCAACTTAGTGAAGTTGTGTCTCAAAATAAAAATTAAAAAGGGGGGGGGAGGTGTAACTGTAACTCAATGTAGTGCTTGCCTAGTACCAGAAGCAAGATCCTAGGTTTGATCCTCAAGTGTGGCAGCATTGTGAACACACACACACACACACACACACACACACACACACACACACGGAGAGAGAGGGGGGCGGGGATAGGTTATTTCTTCACTGGTGAAATGGACCAATTCAAGCTAGATTAGATTAGATTAATATCAGGTTTATTGGGAAGCTACACTTTGATGAGTTCAAACTGGGCCCTAAGGGTTGAGGCCATAGGAGCTGCTATGGAAAGAGGAGAGGGGAAAAAAAGAGAAAAGAAGGAGGAGGAAGACGAAGAGGAGGAGGAGGAGGAGGTGCTGGAGAAGGAGGAAGAAGAGGAGGAAGAAGAAGGAGGAGCAGAGGAAGAAGAAAGAGGAGGAGGAAGAGGTGGAGGAGGAAGGGGAGGAGGAAGAAGAGAGGGAGGGGGAGGAAGAAGAAGACCAAAATGTTTGGATTATATAGGGAGAAGCCTCTGTGAAAAGGACATCCCAGCCCCTAGGCTGGAAAGCTCAAGGTTGGGGGCAGGGTATGTCAGGTAGAGACTGATGGATGCTGAAAGAATCTGGAGATCAGGTCTGTTTTGATGTATAAAATATGGGTCTCAGTCTCTTGTTGCAGTTTGAAAACCGAACAATAGAATATGAATTATGACTTCATTAGTTCACTATCATGATCCAAAGAGCACTCTTTCCTTCAGAAAATACTTCTAACAGTAAAGAAAATGAGAAAGAAATACGCAAGGAAGTAGATATCTATGCTGGCTAGTTATTTTGTGAGCTTGATGCAAGCCAGTGTTACCTAGGAAGAGTAAACCTCAATGGAGAAATTGCCTCCATCAGATGTACCTGTGGGCATGTCTGCGGGGGCATTTTCTTCATTAATGATTGAACATTTGAATGCCCATCTATTGGGTAGGTAGAACTGAGTTGTATAAGAAAGCAAACAGAGCAAACCATGGAGAGCAAGCCAGGGAGCAGCACTCCTCCACGGCCTCTGCCTTGGTTCTGGCCACCAGGTTCCTGTCTGAGTTCCTGCCCTGGTTTTCCTGGGTTACAGACAATAACCTTCAAGCTAAAATAAATCCTCCTTACCCACTCCCTGACCCACCTAGCCTCAGTTGCCCTTGGGCTTATCAGAGCAACAGAGAAGCAAACTAAGGCTATGATTAGCAGCATGAATTCTAGAGTAAGACTGCTAGGTTTTGAATAGCTTTGTGACCTTGAAGCAACCGCATCACCTCTCTGTGCCACAATTTACTGTCCCACAGTAAATGGCACTCCCAGAAGCACCAAAGCTTTTAAGGCTCCAATGTGAGCGTGGCGAGTTCTGACATATGGTTTTCAGATAGCAAGCCATGTTATCTTTAATTTGAGCAAAGTGGCAGTCGAGTCTCTTCTACCAGCCAGATATAAATATTTTAAGCTTCAGGGGCCATCTGTAGTCTCTGTCACTTCCTCTCCTCTTTTTATTTTTCACTATCAGTTAAACGGGCAATATCATAAAGACCATTATGAACTTACAGTGCCTTTGTATTTGTCAGCCCTGCTTTAGGTGAAGATTATAAACTGGGTAACACACAACAGAAAGCAAGCTTTGGCCTCCACACTTTTCTTTATGAAGCTGTAGAGCCTTTAAGCAGGGAGAAAATGGAGAGTGACCTAATTATGTCTTATGTGCCCTCCACTCAACTTTTAAGTTATGAGATTGGCACCATGGTCCTGGCTACTTTTCCCTTGAGTACCCAGAGCAGCCACCAGGGGCTCCTCTGTGCCGTCCCATCTGGTGACTTATCAGCACCAATGGACTAAGTCTTCTGGGGCTCGATATGAGGCTTCTAGGTTCTAGTCTTCCATGCAGTTTGACATGGCCTGATGGTTGTGTCCTGGCCACGAGGCCCAGGGTGCACATGGGAATGTCACTTCTTTTGCCCAAATAGTCACAGATCAGATTCTGTCCCTTGGTCGCCATCTGAAGAGATGGATACCAAGAAAGAACTGAGATCTTGGAATCACCACAGGAACTGGAAACATCTGCAGGAAACCACATCGAGAAAACAAACACTCCTTTATTATATGAGCCATTAGCACTTTGGGCCCCGTATTACAACATGAACTATGGTTTCATGACTTTTCTAAATGGGCATTTATTCCTACATGATCCACAGAAAGGCTCTGTAGTTTGAAGATTTGATCAAATGATAAATAATTGCATATCCGGTCCCTTTGAGTCACCGTAGCCACAACACCGGACAGGACAGCCGAAGAGAGGAAATATTTGTGGCAGTGAAGGTGCGTGGAGGAGCAGTTGGAGTCATGGCAGCGGAAGCGCGAGGCAGGTACTGTTCACATCGTGGAGGAACAGGAAGCAGAGTTGGAGCACGAGGACTGGGTAACACCTTCAAAGGTCTATTCCCAATGACCTACTTCTGTTGTGGGAAATATTAATAAATCAACCCGCCATCTCTCCTGCCCTGCCGGGCCATGTTCCCGCTCTAGTACACAGCACTGGTGGGCCACAACGCTGTGTTCCAGCAGTGTCCTTCTGGGTGTGTTCTCGCCCCAGGAGCCACTAGTTCCCTCTCCTCCATAACCCCCTGTAATCGGCGGACCCACATTCCAGTAAGCAAGTAAATCAAAACTCTTAAAGGTTAGTTAACCAATTAGATTTCTGTATCAAAATCACAATTTACAAGATGCCAATAATTAATTTCAGAGCCAATTGAAAATGATAGAGCTTTACCCCAATTATTCTAACCTTGTGAAAAATCTCAACTACTTGTGGCTGTTTAAAACCACGCGGGATCAGAATCTTCTTCCTGTCCGTCTGTCTCCTTGTTGGCTTCTTCTTCTCCTCTGACTCCCTGCCGTCCCAACTCCTAGCTCCGCCTCCTTTCCCCTATCCAATCACAGACCTTCTCTGCACTAATGTAATTGGACAGGGAAAATCCTGCAACATACTTCTTCCATCTAGGTCCCATCTCTCCTAAAGGCACGACAGCCTTTAAAATGGTGTGCTAGCTGGGAACAGGTGTTTAAAACACGAGCTGAGGGAACCTTTCAGATGTGAGCCATGGTAGCACATCACATTCTGTAGCTTGCTCTTCTCTCTCACTCCACGGTATGGTTTGGAAATCGATCCACATCGGTAAGCGTTCAAGTTCTAACAATGTTAATTATTTATTTGATTTAAATAAGCTACCTCGGGCCCATAAAAATGTGTGAAAATATTTGAATTAACATATCTAAACAATAGCGCCTTCCACTCTCTGAGAGGATTTTAATTGTTTTCAGCTACCATATAATTAGCATCTCGTCAGCTGCTGCTACATACTGGAAAGGTGGCTTAGGCTTTATGTGGCATTTTTATGCTTTTCTTTTTATCTATGTGGTTCTCCCCAAAGTCTCCGTGTGACTTAGAGAAGGTCACATTTCTCTGTGGAAATGAGCTCAAATTCCCAACACCTTCCATGGCTTTCCGTCAGGGACTTTCCCTGGCTCGTTGTCACTCAGAGTATCCCTTTCTAAACTGGGATGAAACCCGAACCTGTCTTTGAGTGGCCGTGAGGCTTAGGGGAGCCTTTAAATAGAGAGCACCTGGCCTAGTTCAGGGCTCACAGGGAGCATCCAGTCAGCTACTCTGGTGGCTGCCTCTCAGCAGAAAACTAAGACTGTGTCACATTGAGTTAAGACAACACCAGAGCCCTGAGCTCGAGTCGCGCACCGTGGAGTGATTGTTGGATCTCTTCTGTGTTCATTCATTCTGTGTCCGTGGGGGTTATTTTGCAACCTCCAAGGGTTATGTGGTTTGGTTTTCCCACTCCAAGGCAAAAACAGAACAACCCTAAATTTCCAAACTTTCAACCAATTGTAAATTAGATTTTTTTGGGGTGGTTTTTTTTTGGGGGGGGCGTGGGTTGGGGGGGTCGAGACAGGGTTTCTCTGTGTAGCCCTGGCTGTCCTGGAACTCACTGTGTAGACCAGGCTGGCCTCAAACTCAGAAATCTGCCTGCCTCTGCCTCCCAAGTGCTGGGATTAAAGGCTTAAGCCACCACTGCCAGGCATAGATTAGTTTTCAATGAATCAAAAGGAAACAAAGCAAGGCAGGCAGTCCTGGAGAGATGGCTCAGCAGTCAAAAGAAAGTACTGAATTCAGGGTCCCCTGCAGAAAGTTGGGTGCAGTCATGAACACACCTGCAACTCTAGCACCGAGGGGCTTAGACAGGAGGATCCCTGGGGCTTGTCGGCTGCCATCCCCAATAGAAAATGCAGGCTCTGGGTCAGTAAGAGACCCTGCCTCAAAGAAACAAGGCAGAGACAGATACAGGATACCGGTCTTCCTCTTCTAGCCTTGTGCACAAGCACCAGCCCACGCACATGTGCCTGTTCCATGCACACATGTTTCGCACACATGCTCTCTCACGGGCATGAGTCAGCCATTAGTTTCATTCTGTTTGTCACTGGATGGGTGGGGCTTCTCAGGCTCAACCTTAGCTCTGTGCCAATCACAAGTCTCACTCTCCAAGACCCTTCTACTCAAGCAGCCTTTCTCTATGTGAAGGGCATCCTCCCCTGGCTTAAACCGCTGACGCTCCCCTAGACCTGCGCCATCCCACTTTACGCTTCCAGTGTCTGCTTCTAACTCTATTTCACGTTCAGCTCTGATGCCTTGAAGAGTAAGGGGTTGTCAGTTAATAGGCAATCCTTAGACCAAGCCGCCTGATCAAAATTCTGGTTTGTTTCAGATGGGACATCATTTTATTGTCAGAAAACATTAGTTGTTTGATGTTTTTATCTGTGACTTATTTCACATTAACGTGATTAGTTAAAACTTAATAGCCAATCAATTACATTATTTAAACTTAACGAATGAGATCATTTTAATTTAATTAATTTAAACTTCAGACACTTCTAGTTCCAGGTCAGGTTGCAAAGGGTGGCTGTGTTTGTCTGTTTGTTTGTTCTGTTTTGTTTGTTTGTTTTTACCACAACCATTTCTGACACTCCAAATCTGTGCTGCTCCCCGAGTATCATGGCCTCTTGGAATGACACAGATTTCTTTTTGTGTTTATCCGCACTGCGATATGCAAATCCCTGTGAAACTATAATAAACGTTTCTTCTAGCTAGTAAAATTACAAAATGGAAAATGTTCCCAGATGTTATGACGTGAGGGCTGAGCGTATGCATGGAGACTGCTTCCCTAGCTACCCCAGGCCCTTGGATGCTTCACCAGCCCCATAATATATAAAGGATAACAAAAACTGGAAATAAGGTTCTGAAAATGTCAACCCAGCCATTTTCCTGTTAGAGCTCCTCCTACTTCATCATTGATTGCTGATGAACTTTTAGCCGCTTGGCAGTGTAGGGAAGACATTGCAAAGTCTTCGACAAGCAAAGCCTCGTGCAAGGCCACCCCCAGGAAGTAGTGGGCATTGGATTCACATCCACGCAATCTGCTTTCAGCGGCCATGGTATCTGCCTCAGTAACAACTTATCCCTCTTAGCTTCCAGTAGGGGGAAAAAAAAAAAGGCATGCTGGGTTATAAAGTATGCCAAGCATGATATCATGATCGGGTGCCCTCTGGTCCCCAGTCCACCATCAAGCACATTCCTGATTATTTTTCTTAATTGTGATTGTGTGCATGGATAAAATATGGACCCATAGAAAAATTAAAAAAGCATAAAACATATATTTAGTTTATACAATTATTACAGGTCGAAAGGGGGCAGGGGAGAGAGAAAGTTTACACCAAGAATCAATGATAACACGGGGGGGGGAGGACTTCAGAAAGGAACTCCAAAGTGTTTTCCTAATTTCTGGTCATTAAGTTACTTACATCCTTAATTCTCCCGGGCCACACACTTAGACAAACAAGAGAACTTCCAAGGGAGAGCAAGAGAAAGGAGTGAGGCCAAAAAAAAAAAGATTGTGAAGCCGTACAGCACAAGAGGAAGGGAGGGGCTGAGGTCGGGAGGGCTTGTGGGATCAGGGCTTTGTTTCTTAGGAGTCAGGTCGGAGATCTTTCTAGGAGCTTCTAGCAGCTGCTTGTCACAACGGGGCTGCTCCTGCTATGCACAGTACCTTCCCCAGAGGGCGCTGTACTCTGTTATTTCAAGACTCCACCGGGTTTGCAGAGAGAATAACAGGTCTTTCTGTTTGCTGTGTGAAATTCCATCCATTAATTGAATCTGTGGAGAATTAGCCTACAGGTTCTTCCACTTTGCAGGCCAGCAGCAGAGAACTGCTATCCACACAGGCACAGGGACGCTCTTCCTGGCATCCTTGAGTAGTAAGTACCGAGGTCTTCTCAGCTGTGCCTTCCATGTCCCGCCCTCCCTAGGCCAGCAGGCAGTGGCGGCCTCAAGAGCTTTAGGGGCCCTGGGGTGGAACATGTTCGCTGGAAACTCAGGGACACAGACTGAAAGATAGACATTTTTTAATTTAATTTAATTTTATTTTTTTATTTTCTAAGTTTTTTAATTTACATTCTAAATCATTTCCCCTTTCCCGTTTCCTCCCTCCCCAAAAGTTCCATAAGCCCCCTTCCCTCCCTCTTTTCCCCATTCAACCCCCTCTCGCTTCTCTGTCCTGGCATTCCCCTACATCCAGTCTTAAAGATAGACCTTTTATGATAATTGGTCGGTGCTACAGTTTAATTCCCTGATCTGATGGAGAAAAGGAGATCCTTGCAAGTCTTGGATGTTTTTAGATACTACGTTAATAGGAAATAAGTAAAGAAAATAGTAAGCTTTTAAGATGTAATTCTTTTTTGTCTGGGAGCTGGGATGGAGACCCCAGTCAGCACACAGGTAAGAGATCTGCTTTTGTTTTACACCTGGGAAGACGGGTTTCCAGTCCTCTCCTGAGAGAAGGGTGGAATCTTCACTTTCCGCACAGTCTTATAAACTGTGCTGTTACTCAAATCCTGCCTTTTGCCTCTCACGTAGGTTAGGTTAAGGCTCTATGCTCTTAAAATTGCCTGATGATGGATTCTTTTATAACTGCATAAAACACTACTAGGATATAACTATTCTATTGACAAACAAGAGATCCGCTCATTTAGAAGCTGTTACCTGATTCCTGTCATAGCCAGTCCCCCCGCTTCCCTCATCCCACACTATTTGCTCCCCCATAGGTTTCCTCATAAGACAAAAATGTTTTCTTCCTGTTCTCATGAGGAGTTGAGTGACGGGCAAAGTCCAAAGAGCCGTGTTGACAGACCTAGCCCTTGACAGACCTAGCCCTGTATCATTCACTGGTACTACCTACCTGACACAAGGTTAGGGGGAAACTTAGCACCTTCATATGTGTGTCTTTTTCGTATGCAGGATGCCAGTTAGGAACAGGCGGGGGCCGGAAGGCAAGTGGGGAGTCTGAGCATTTGAGGACAGGGATCTAAGGGGAAGAGAGACACACTTCTCAGACACATTGAACAGAAATCGCAGCCTGACGATGGATTGTTGCAGATTGGGGCCTGTGTGCACACACTGTGCTGAGTTCAGGACAAGAGGACCCTGAACCACGACTGTGTTTCCAGATACACCATCCCTTCCTTTCAGCGTCCACTCTGCTTCTCTCCCATTTCCTGGAGAGTGAGGGGATGGGCGTATACCCTGAAATTCTGCGCCACTCATAACCCCACGTCCAGCTAACTGTAAGGATCTTGAAAATACCAGTGAGAAGAGTTGTTACAAGCCGAGCTAAGCTCATAATGAAAAAAAAAAAAACCACGAGATTTATAAATGAAATGTTTCATAGCTTTCAACGGTGCGTGCAGAAAAGATCCATTAACCTGGGTTGGGCTGCCGAGAGCATTAGTTCAATTGTCGTTGCTGTCTCTTTTTAAACCTTTATTTTAATGACTCTGTCACTATCTTACTTTGAGAATTAAGAGGCAAATGCACAAAAAGTAAACAACATTAATGTCTGCTTCTTGCTGGAAAATACTGTTTTGTTTTTTTTTTTCAAAAGGAAATGTTAGGTTTACTTTTTTAAAAGACTGCAATATTTTAGAGCAGTGGCTAGGTCACTTTTATTTAGCAAGGCTTTTTGAGAGCAGTGGAAGCAAAAATCATTTTCTCAGGCTTGCTTTAGCAGAGAAAAGCAGCACTGTAAAGGGCCTGAGCTCCACTCAGAATACCCTTTTCCAAACAGATCGCTGTCTCAATGTGACTTGGAGTGACAATTATTGCATTATTTATTTTGTGTGTGTTTCCGTGGTTGTGTGCATGTGTGTGTGTGTGTGTGTGCATGTGAATGTACTTGTGCATGTGTGTTTACACAGACAACAGCTTGCATGGTTTTCTCCTCTAGCATGCAGCTCCTCAGGATTGAACTCGGGTCTTCCAGCTTGACGGTCAATCTCCGTTAATCTCTGAGCCATCCCATTGGCTGTATGGGGAAACTTCAAACTGAGATCTAAATATAGCGCCTACTTCTTCAGAAAAGAACACCTACGAAGAGAGAAAGCCCAAGCTGAGAAGCATCTGAGCTTCTGCCGAGATGATTCTGTGCTCATTTTCAACGACTGCCCCCTGTAGGGTCTTACTTTGGAGATAGGAAACTCGCAAGCATTTAAGTCTCAGCTATTTGGAAGCTTCTGACCCAATCTGTGTATTACATTATCTCCCCCCACCCCATATCCTCTTCATGGTTATAGTCTGATAAGTCAGATGAAAATTCAAGTGAGTCCAACTTATAATTTATAGATAATTTGGTAAAATATCAGAAATATCTCTATCTGCTAGAGATATCTACACTTGCGGTATCCGTTCACAGGGTAATGGTAACTCCAGCATTTGAGAGCCCAAGCCTAAGCTATACTAAACAACATAATTTAAAAATCTTAATCCAGATATTCACAACACCCATATTATTGCTGCAGTATTCACAACAGTTAGGAAATGGGAACCAGCTCCAAAGTCCCTCCTGGATAGATAAGGGCAATGTGGCCCTCTTATACAATGGGGTTTTATGCAGCTGTCAAGAAAAGGAAAATTACAGAATGTTCCAGAAAATGGATAAGATTGTAGAGCGGTGTCTCTCAACCTTCCTGATGCTGTGACCCTTTAATACAGTTCCTCATGTTGTGGTGAACCCCAACCACAAAATTATTTTCATTGCTACTTCATAACTGTGATTTTGCTACTCTTATGAATTGTAATGGAAATATCTGTATTTTCTGATGGTCTTAGGTGACCCCCGGGAAAGGGTCATTTGCCTCCAAAGGGGTCTCAACCCACAGATTGAAAACCACTGTTGTAAAGTGTTCTTTTGAATGAGATAGATGATCTAGTCTATGTGTTTTCTGTCATATGTTGATCCTAAATGTTAGCTTACCTCCGTATAAATAAAGCTTAGGAGAATGCATCCAGCCCATGACACTGTATAGGAAATGGCAGGAGGAACCCAGGTATAGAGAAAGTAGGCCAAAGGTCATTTGTGACAGGAACATTGGAAGATAACTGGGGGTGTAGGCAGGAAGGAGGGAAGGAGTTGGGAGAGGGGATAATAAGAAAAAAACTTGATTTGAAAAACACTGTCATGAAACCTAATCCTTCATAAGCCATTATAAATATATTTTTACATTTTATCCATTCAATACACCAAAGACAGATCTGTGAACAAACTAAAATATTTTAACATACGAATTTAGACTACAAAAGTTAATTCAAAACAGCAAGCACGCTGTTAATTATTTCAGTTCAGCAACTCTCTAGGTCGTATTTATTCCTTATCTCATGTATAAGTTACCTCAGCTATATCATCCTCAAAAGTTAGCTTCAGAGGGCATGGGGGGGGTGACTGATGGGGGGTGGGGCTCAGAGTGGTCTGCATGTACAGTGTGCACATCCAAAACTGTCTAGGAACCAATGTGTTTAAGCCGTATGAACTAACATCATGTAAAATTCATTTTGCTTTCAGTTTATGCGTGTGGGTGTTCTGCCTGCATGCATGTCTGTGTACCATGTAGACATAGTGTGGAGGCCAGCAAAGGGAGTCAGATCCCCGGGGACTAGAGTGACAGATGAATGAGCAGCCATGTCGGTGCTGGGAATCGAACCCTCGTCCTATGGAAGAGCAGCCAGCGCTCTTAACTACTGAGCCATCTCTAACAACCCCAACATTAACATAGGCTGCATTCATATAAGCCAAGTGTCTACTACGTCAGTAATGTAATACATCAGTATGTCCGTGTGCTTTCATGTGCCTATATAGATAAAGGCTTTAGATTTTATACTCTAGATAGACATGCTGCCTGTGTTGTCATTGCACAGTAGCTTGGAAACTAACATGGCCGCTAGCCTGCAGTTTACACCCTTGTTCCCCTAGTTATAGCCAGAACCACAGTGTCTGGGAAGCATGGCCTCCCTCTGAAGTCAAGTCCTTGTTCCTCACTTCATCCATGATATCACTTCAGATTAGTTCAATTTCTTTCAAATCCCGAGCTTATGAGCCTCTGCTAATTAGCATAGCTGTGCATGCGATCTTAAATGTGAAGGAGATTAGCAACAGTGAGCTGCAACTAACGCTCTGGGAAAGCAGTCAGACACTCTGGTCATCCCAGCACCCATGGGAGGAGGGAGGACGCTGCGTTGGGTGTTGGGTCGCCTTAACGGGACTTGGCTCTGTGATTGTTGAGGCGGACAATGGGGCGAGCCAGGAGCGGCCAGAGAGGAGTCGGTTGAGCCAGTATCAACATTGCCTCTCTTCAGTGCCTCGGACACGACACTACACACTACACTACAGAAAGGCACCAGAAAGGTCAACAGGGCCTATGGCTTATCAGGACAGATGCGCTGCTCGAGTGTCCCGGTGAAGCCAAAATCTTGTACCTAGCAGAGCTTTGGGAATTAGGGGTGGATCACTATGCTGGCTAGGCAAGCGTTGTCCAGAGAGCTGAGCCCTGAGAAGGGCTATGGGTTGTTAGAATTTGTGCAGGATCTCAACCCAGAAGAGTGGGTCCACTCAGTGCCCCGGCTCCCTAACCACTGGTAGAGCTATATTTTAAGAAGTGTTTAAAATTCAAGATAGAAAAGTGCTTAAGTTCTGAGAAGGGAAACAAAATACTCACAGGAGTAAATATGGAGATAAAAGTGTAGAGCAGAAACTGAAGGAAAGGTCATCCAGAGACTGTCCCACCTGGGGATTCATCCCAGATACAGCCACCAAACCCTGGCACTATTGTGGATGCCAAGAAATGCTTGCTGAAAGGAGCCTGATATGTCTGTCTCCTGAGAGGTTCTGCCAGAGCCTTGCAAATACAGAAGAGAATTCTCGCAGCCAACCATTGGATTGAGCGTGGGGCCCCAATGAAAGAGTTAGAAAAAGGACTGAAGGAACTGAAGGGGTTTGCAACCTCATAGGAAGAAAAACAATATCAACCAACCAGACCCCCCCCCCCCCCGCCAAAGCTCCCAGGGACTAAGTCATCAACCAAGGAGTACAGGGCTCCAGCTGCATATGTAGCATAGCGGAGGATTGCCATGTCAGGCATCAATGGGAGGAGATGTCCTCGGTTCTATGAAGGCTCCATAGATGCCCCAGAGTAGGAGAATTGAGGGCAGGAAGGTGGAAGTGGGGTAGGTAGAGGAACACTTTCATAGAAGCAGGGGGAGAAAGGATGGGATGGGGATTTCCGGGAGTGGGGGGGGGGAACACAGGGAAAGGGGATAAAATTTGAAATGTAAATAAAGAAAATATCCAATAAAAAAATAGGAAAGATTCATCAGAAAATCAGGTGGGTTTTCAGGGAGTGTACCTAGGTCTCTGGCCAGTGTACCTAGGTATCCAGGACTCAGGCTTTCCTGGGATGTGTACTTCCCAGGAAATAGGAAAAAACACCAGTGACATATTATAAACTACTACTAATTCCTCGTAGTTGCCGAATGTCCACTCTACACTGCAAACCTTGCGAGCTTTGGTCATTTTTGTGTGATCGTTGTCTCGTTGGCCGATTGCTGAACCCCAAATGCTGAGAACGGTGCCTGAACTCTAGTGGGTGCTTAATAAATATTTGTTGAATGAATCACTGTCTCAAGCCCAGATGTGTATGGTCTGCTGTCTGTAAAGTCAATTTTAGCCACTCAAATAACATACTCTGGGCACACCCTAGTCTACGGGTGATAAGTTAAACAATTTCTCCTTGGATCTCACACCCAGAGGTGAAAGACTTAGAACTCAAACCCTAGGCATGTGTATTTTTTAATTACATTAATTAATTTATTATTAATTTTGTCTGCAAGCATGCTTATGTAAACATGTGCCATTGTGCATGTGTGAAGGTCAAAGGGTAACTTTCAGGAGTCTGTTCTCTTCCTTTGACCACATAGGTCTTGGGGATCAGACTTGGATCATGAGACTTGGCCGTGGCAAATGCCCTCACCACTGGCCAGGTATATGGGTTCTGAGTCATGTGTGCCCCTCTTTTCATTTTCAGACAAAGTCAACACTTTGCATTTGGTGTGCATAAGAACATAACGCTCCTTATTCTATCCCCACTATTTCAGAGTCTGCTGATCCTTATCCCCGCTTCTATACTATTTATTATAGACCCAGTACTTCTCAATCTTCCTGATGCTGCACCCTTTAATGCAGCAACTCATGTGGTGGTGAACCCCCTCCCCTGCAACCATAGCCTTATTTCATTGCTACTTCATGACTGTAATTTTGCTGCTATTATGAATCATAACGTAGATATCTGACTCTACAAATACTGCCTCGGAGATGTGCTGTTTGTTCTGTCTGCCGTTGTGAGCCATCTACCAGCAAAGTTGGAGCTGATCAGTCTACCAAAGTCAGCTAGGAAGATACCGCTAGCTGTGAACGTTAGGCTAGGGGCCCATTTCCTATACTAGGAACCCTTCCCTGAACCTGGATTACCAACTTGGCTAACAGGGCATGTGTCGTTCTTCAGGTATGTTTCAGTGAGTTTGGCTTTAAAGATAAATGCTGTACCAAAACATCTGGAGAAGATAATTTCTCCATTTGTGCTTACAGGGCCATATGGTTTACCTGCTCCTCTTTGGAACAATCAATAAGCTAAACTGGGAGCTAGAAGAACTCACTCTTAAGAAATAGGAAATGAGCCCGGCTCCTTGGACTGTTCCGCCTGAGCCTAGGAGAGCCGACAGCAGCTTTTACAATAAGGGCACTTGAATTAGAAGCTGAGCTGAGACCATCCAGGCATCTAGGCAGCGGAGTGCCTGTAAAACAATGAGATTACTTTTGGCTGTCCTAGGAATGGATGGTGTGGACTTTAGGTGATAAGTCCCATACCCCATCAATGCCACTCCTTTTATCTGCTTTCCTAGGAAGGGTTGGTTAGCTTTTATATTTTGCTAAAGGATCACTTTCCCCTAGAGATTGTCTTCTTTCGAGTTTTCTAAGTGTCTCATTTGCAGAAAACTTCTCTTCTGTTTGGCAAACAAGGCTCAGGCTTGAGGCAAAATAATCCAGGGTAACACTGAAGGTAAGGACTACAGTCTCCTTCAGGGCTCTAGTGGGTAATGGCCAGATATAGAGAGAAAGGAGATTATTTTCACCCACAGAAGTCATGCCCCACTGGAAACAGTACAAACTGGGCAATAACGCTAGCAATAACTATCTATATTTTGGACATGTTCAATGCATAGAGATTAGAAAAGGGAGATGTATTACAATTTAACAGCCTATAGCCATTCAGATAAAGTATTCTGTCTGAGAGTCGGCTGACTCTGTGCTCTTCTATATTTCTACCAAACTGTGAGATGAATCTAGGAAAGGAATTTAGAAAGTTAATCTAGAAAAGGGATAGAGCTGATACAAGATCTTATAAAACACGATTTTGTGGGCACAGGGACAAAGGAACACTTGACATGCTAATCAAGATGTGTTTCTGTGCCACAGAGAATGAGAAATCTTGTGTTTAGAAATGGTGTCAGCCATGGGACATGTGAGCTATTTCTAGGTAGGAGGCTTTACCAGGTTTATCAGATGTAAGACACGCCATTGCTTCGAGCAGGTGGAAGCTTTCACACTGATATCCTGCTGGACGTTTAGTCAGGACAGTTGAATGCATTTCAATACCAGTGATACTTCTTTTCATGCGTGTGTGCACCTATGTTCCAAATATATATGTGTACACGTATAGGCAGGTATACACACATACATGTTGGAGGTCAAATACACCAAGTGTCTTCCTTGATCACTCTCCTCTTTAGTGTTGAGTGAGCTTCTCTCACTGAGCCTGGAGACTGCCAATTTGTGGGGCTCCACCTGTATCTGCAGCCCCAGGGCTGGGGTTATGCGTATGAGTCCAGGTGGGCGTCTTTTATGTCGATTCTGGGAATCTAAACGCTGACTCAGCAGAGCCATTTCCTCTTCCCCACCAGTAGAGTTTCCAACTTCAAGTGAGCCCTTGAGACTCGGACCCGAGGTTAGTTCACTGTTCGTGGATTACATCAACTCAAATGAGGCAATACTCAAAAGAGCAAACTCTTGGGGCATTTCTGAGTGCTGAGAAGAAATGGATTTTATTCAGCATTCCATTGTTTTAAAATAGTTTATTTCTGTCGCATGGTGGGCAGTTTCATCAGCCCTTTATGTTCTTATAAGGACGTACTTGCAACTATATACTTATAAAGGAAACAGGCTTACTCACCACACCACTTGAGAGGATAAAACTCCAAATACCACAGCATCATAGCTCCCTTAACTACATTAACTTGTGACTAATGGTACCTCAGTGTCATGCGAGAATAACATGGCACATGGACTGACTGAAAGATAAAGTGGGTGTGACCACTGTTGTCACATCCTGCTAGACTTCATCTCTTAACGTTCCCAATGTGTCATCATCTGCTACACTGGGTATCATACTCCGCTCTCACAGATCTGGGTAGAGTAGAGACAAGACTCCTAGCACACAAACCTCTGGAGAACACATTTAAGCTATATAATGGTCACAGCCAGAGTCACCACAGCCGGAAATCCATCAGCCTGACTCTAGTGAAAAGAGGAAAAGGCCTGTTACAGCAAGGGCCAGGCCACTCTGAGACTGAAGCTCGTGGAGACTCTATTGCCATCTGTGATCACCTGATGCAGAAAGATGGATTCTTCCCTCAAGCCAACGACATGACAATTCTAGAGGACATTCTGAGTCCTCATGACTGGTTAGTAAATCTGTGAGCCTGAGATTTGTCCCAGGGATGGAAAATTCTTTATTACAGAGCCATGCTGAATGTTCTAGAAGATGTAACAGCATCACTATCCTATACCCGGTAGGTGCCATTGGCAACCTTCAGATCTGAGACAACAATGTGTGTCTCCAGACATGAAGACACTGCCCCCTCTCTGTGGACGCCATGGTGCTGGTAACACCCCACAGTGGAAGTTTATGAACTCATCTCCTAAGAGATAGGTGGCCTTCTCGTATCTTCATGTAAACAGACCACGGAGGTTGTACTGACTGGTTTTGTGTGTCCACTTGATACAGGCTGGAGTTATCATAGAGAAAGGAACTTCAGTTGGGGAAGTGCCTCCATGAGATCTAGCTGTAAGGCATTTTCTCAATTAGTGATCAAAGTACCCACTGTGGGTGGTGCCATCTCTAGGCTGGTAGTCTTGGGTTCTATAATACAGCAGGCTGAGCAAGCCAGGGAATGCAAGCCAGTAAGAAACATCCCTCCATGGCCTCTGCATCAGCTCCTGCTTCCTGACCTGCTTGAGTTCCAGACCTGACTTCCTTTGGTGATGAACAACAACGTGGAAGGTATAAGCTGAATAAACCCTTTCCTCCCCAACTTGCTTCTTGGTCATGATGTTTGTGCAGGAATAGAAACCCTGACTAAGACAGAAGTGTGTACAAGTTCACTTCTGTATGTTATTTTCACCAACCTGTTCCCTCTTGCACTTCCAAGTGTCCCCTGTGCAAGATGGTAAATGGTTTTTCATTCTGATGGCAGAGCTTGGAGTTGGGGTTCTGTTTCCTCACCGTCCACATAAGCACATATATCACCTCAACCCTGCATTGTTCAGTTGTATCATGAGGTAACTGTCCATCCACTTCACAGAAATGTCCCAGAGGCAGATGAGATGCTGCAGAGGAATGGTACTTTAGAGACTGTGAAGCCAGTTCAGATGTAAGGTGTTATTAAATTGAGAAGTATCTATTAGCCTATAAAAATGACAGTGATACCAGCCATCTAAAAACCTTCCTTATGAATAGAATCTTGAGAAATGATTACACTTGTCAAATATTAAAAACCAAAATGGCCAAGAGATGGGCTGTCACATTTGACATTAATTTCCTCTGTGTGATCCAGTACGGCAGGTCCACTCAAATCGTTCTGTGTCCCCAAAAGAAACCACTTTAAAAAGAAATAAAACGGGTGAAAAATAACCAACTATTATTATTTTTTGGCTAGTTCCAAAGCCTTCATTAGCCTCACAGGACAAAAGGATGCTGTTTGAGTACAATAAAAAGACTCTGGCATGAGTCTACTAAGAATTAGAATCGAGTGGCGTCTCGCTTGTGCATAAAACAAGCCCACGTGACTCTGGAAAGTGACTGCGACCTGGGGTGAGGTTGCAGTGGTGGACTGTGACTTACATCACATGGCTGCTGGCGTGCAGACGGCTGTCACCTACTGGAAAGATAATTGGTTATTTCTCAGGAAACCATGGGGTGGGAGTTGGATGCAGTCACATGTATTGTTAGCCTCAGAGTTTGAAAAGTCACACAAGGCCATAAGAGTGGTCCTGGTTTCTGATGTCATCTGCTTTCATGTCCCAGGCTGTGGCCTCTCTGGAATAATAATTGCCACCACTCTCATGAAGTTGTTGTTTGCAGCCCATAAAAATAAAGATTATGCACAGACCCAGAGGTCACCTGCCCAACTAATCTATCTATCTATCTATCTATCTATCTATCTATCTATCTATCTATCTATCTTCCTCTCTTCCTCTCTTCCTCCCTTCTTCCCTTCTTTCCTCCCTCCATTCCTTTCTCCCTCCCTCCCTTCTTCCTTTCCTCCCTTTCTCCCTTCTTCCCTTCCTTCCTGCCTTAGTTAGGGTTTTACTGTGTGAACCAAGCAACTCTTATAAAGGATAACATTTAATTGGGACTGACCTACATGTTCAGAGGTTCAGTCCATTATCATCAAGGCAGGAACATGGCAGCATCCAAGCAAGCCTGGCACAGGAGGAGCCGAGATTTCTACATCTACATCTGGAGACTGCTAGCAGAATAGTGGCTTCCAGGCAGCTAGGATGAAAGTCTTATAGCCCACACCCACAGTGACACACCTACTCCAACAAGGCCACACCCACTCTAACAAGGCCACACCTTCTAATAGTGCCATTCCCTGGGCTGAGCATATACAAACCATGGCCTGCCTTTCCTTCCTTCCTTCCTTCCTTCCTTTCTTTCCTTCCTACCTTCCTGCCTGTTTTTCCTTCCTGTCTTTCCTTCCTTCCTTCCTTTCTTCCTTCCTTCCTTCCTTCCTTTCCTTCCTACCTTCCTGCCTGTTTTTCCTTCCTGTCTTTCCTTCCTTCCTTCCTTCTTTCCTTCCTAAATGAACTTTGTCTTAATTGCATAGTTTTAGGACTGAGAAAAGAAAATGATCTTTTCAAGGATCTGAGGAAGAATGGGCATGGGGCTCTGTAGGCAAGCAGGTCTACTGGGTGCAAGGTATGAGGAATCCAGCCCATGCCTTAACACTGAAAACACTCAGTGACATGGTGAGACTATGGTTTTTTAAAATGTGTCATGAGATAGGTAAGAAGTCCAGCAGAAGGGATGGGATAAACAGAGTGAGAGCAGGTGACTTGGCCCAGCAGGTGACTTTGTGAGGTTCCTTGAAACACAGAGAAAGACTGTGAGGGAGCCAGTCTGAGCCCAGTGCAGGAGGAATGCCCAGCCTGGTGGTGGCTCTTAAGCCAACCCAGGCTTTGATGCCTGTCCTTCTGAGAGATTAGTATGGTCAGCACAGTGGGGAGCAAATGCTGGAGAGGGGTGTTCCATTGAGGGGAATTGATGGTCTTTCAGTCATGAGCCTGTTATGGGGCTGAAGATGGGTTCTGGGGAACTCAGGCTGTTTGCAAAGCAGGGGGGCCCATCCCACTGGAGCAGCAATGCCTTCAACCTTAGACTGCTGTGTTGGAGGGCTTGTTAGGGGCTGGGAGTTGGGACAGCAGCCATCCAGGGTAAGCTGAGGATGCCTGTAAGATGTTCTCTCTGTTTCAAAGGATAGCAGGATAGAACAAGGAGTGTGCTTTCCAACCATGAGATAAGCCTTGGTATTTACTCTCCACTCGCCAAGCCAGTGATTCCTGCTCCTTCAGTGACCAACAGATAAACAGGAATAAGGTTGATGACTGAAAGCGAGAGAGCTTTGCAGTGTATGACCAAAGCTGAAGGTGCCTGGGTCAGGACCTCTGCCTTTTGAGGCAGAAGAGGGTTTATGAGCTATGAATGCTGAGATGATTTCTGGCATAGACACTAATCTTTAGGGTCAAGGACACATGAACATATCTCGGAGTTGGCAAAAGAGGCCACGCAGTTGGCATGGTGCGAAGCTCCAAAGGGGGCAAGCACAGATGTCGGTGAGTGTCCACGTGAGGCCTGCTCCGCACCCAGAAGACAAGAGCACAGCAGATGGCCACATGCAGAACAAATATAAAGAGGATGTATGGGAAGGCAACTTGACGCCAGGGAGATGCTTCAGGTGGTAAACTGTTTGCCTCACAAGCATGAAGACGTGGATTCAGTCTGCTAGGATCCATGTATTTAAAGAGCTGGGCAGAGTACTACACTCTGGAAATCTCAATGTTGGGCAAGCAGAAACAGGTGGATCCATGGGGCTCTTTGATAGGCAGCCCGCCTTCCTCAATGGATTCCAAGCCCATAAGAGAACTTGTCTCACAAACAAAGGATCCCTCCAAAGCAATAACACCTCAGTGAACAGTGTTGGGTAATTTGTGAGAAATGACAGCCAAGACTGTGCCTCCACATAAGCATGCACACACACACACACACACACACACACACACACACGAATCAAAGAGAGAGAAGACAGCTGGTCCTGAAGCCAAGGACAGGCCAGCCAGCCAGCCAGGCCTCTAGCAGCATACAAGTAACACTGTGATGTTTTCAGCAGTGAGCTGAACCTTTGCCACACTCAGCCCTGAGTCTCCCTCATTCCCAGAAGGAAAACAGAGTATTACAAAGTGCATTATTGCTCAAAAGGTTTTTTTTCCCCCATGCAAGCCATTCCTCTGCCTGGTTCATGTGATGGGGTAAGAAAAACATGGGTCTTCTCTTATGTCAGGTTTGACATTCTGCAAGTTCCTTTACCTGCAATTTTAAAATTAAATGGAAAATTCCAGAAACGAACAACTCACAAGTTGCAACTGCACACTGTTCTGAGTAGCCTAATAGGATCTCAAACTGTCCTGATCTGTCCTGCCAAGGGGCGACTCCTACCTTTGAACCTGTATCCCTACTATATACACTACCCTCTCATTGGTAGCATGATACTGTCTTTCTGGTCAGCTGCTGCTGTTTCACTGTGCTTACGAGCAAGAAACTATAATTTTACTTAATAGTATCCCGCAGAGCGAGGGTAGTCTGCTAATTTGGATATGCTGAATTGAAACCTATAAATTACTTCCTTTAAGAGAAAGCTAGTGACTTAATTAAAAAAATATCTATAAATGCTGAGGTTGCTATAATCTACAATATAATATTTGAGAGAGAAGCAGACAAGTTCCTATAACTTTTGGTATGATATATTGCTATATTAATTGTATTCCATTAATATTATTACTATCTTACGGTACAATATTTAAAATTAAACTTTATGGTAATAATGTTTATACAGAAAAAAATTCAGTATGTGTAAACTTCACTGTTGTCCATGGTGTCAAGATCTGCTGGAGTTTCGGACACATCTCTCACAGGGAAAGAGATGCTACTGTGAGCCTTTATTATCATAAACCATTGAGATTTTTAAGGGGACTCTGAATGTTGCCCTAGAGTAATCTAGGAAAAGCAATGATAGGAAGCCATTCCAAAAGGCTTTCCAACCCTAAGAAGTCCAACGAGGGACCATTGGGAGAGGGCCTTGAAACGGTGATTACAGACAGTAGCAAAGATGCGGGGTGACTGGTAGACCTCGAGAGCAAAGCCCAGGAAATGTGTAGAATTGTAGAACCAGCACATGAGCTCAGCCACGTTCCGTGGACATTGCGGGGTCATCGGCCCTAACACCGAACTGAGCCGGCTTGAGAAGAACCAGTAGCTCCTTATAATGGGGCTTAATTGATGCTTCCGTTACCCTGGGGAGGAGTCAGGAGAAGGGAAACATCCTGAACTGTTTACCAAGTTACAGAGACAAATCCTACACATACAGTTCACACTCCATCGACAATGGCAAGATTGGTGCCGTCGGCAGAAACGAGAGTTCGGCAACATAGCATGGCGATGTTTCCCTCCACACTCTTGACTCTGAGATTCGGAAATTTATCTGTCGCGGGTGCTCCATATGAAGGATGATGGTGGCGGCCCATAGCACAAGGAGAGCCAAGAGGAGTCAAGGAGAGGCAGCCCTTCCCCCTCTCTAAATCCCCCTTTGGAAGGTTCAGGGTTAGCGCAGGGCGCCTGTGGGGAATGATACCCGGATGACCACATCAGGGGACCACTAGTGACCGTAAAGGTGACTGAACCATGTTTCCAGGGACACTTCGAGAAGTCGTTCCCTTGCGATCGCTATGCTGCTGAGCTCTGTACTTGGGCTTATATAATAATGGAGCTCATAATTCACTGAGGGTCTATAAAACTCCGCGCACTTTGACTGTGGGGAAGGATTTCATTGCCCTGCCATTCACTTCCGTATGAAAGACACCGTAGCGGGCTTCATTTTTTCTCGGACTCTCCCTCCATTTCATGGATGGCAGATAATGTCAACTTAAGCAATTTGCAGTTTTTCTGCCATCATTTCAGACCTCAGATTTCCTCCCAGGCTGACTCTTCCTTGGCCACAGCTGATGGTCATCGGCATCAATCCATCCCGGAACCCTTTTCAGTGCGTCCCACAGGGCTCCACATCACAGCCTGTCTAGAGAGCCACCACCTTCTCTGGCATCAGCCTCTCCTCAGGGCAGAAACTCTCTCAAGCGGTTCGAGTTTCTAAGGGCAGTGATGACTTGGACCATCAGGTCAGAGCTGCCCCTGTGTGAGTTCCACATCCTCAAATGCAGAGGGTCCAGCAGGCACTAGGACCTTGGTCATCCCCTCCACTGCTGTCCACATTGGGGGCCCTAGGACCCTTCTTTCAAGAACGCCCACACTGTAGGTTTTGTCACTACCAACCAGCCCCCGGGGCTACCTGGATCTCCACCAGGGAGGGTATCACTGACCGTTCTCTGGTTCCTTTCCCAGCCATCCAGGTTCTGTTTAGAGGAGTTTCACCTGTCAGGAGAAAAGGCAAGGGGGAATTCTCCCAGGAACTTCATGCTTCCACTCTGCATATATTAAATTTTAAGTTAAAAGCCAAGAATTAGGTTTTGTTGTGAAATATATAATATAATATATAATTAATATATAATATAATATGTAATATATAATATAATTAATATAATATATGATTGATAGATGATAGATGATGATATATATTATATATAATGTGTGTACATATATATATATTTCATTCCCCACCTGTCAACAAGGGCAGTGAAGGCCTTCTGGCCCAAAGCCGGGATAAGTGACATGAGTATCTGTTGGCATCTGACCTCAGAAGGATCATCCACAGAAGCCAGTTAGGCTAGAGATCCGCTGATTCCCTATCCCTCGCTACTACATGTAGTGTCTAGAGACTCTTTTACCACCTGATAGCCTCTTTATCTTGTACCAGAACTCAGAGCCCTAATAAACCTCTTTTCCTTATACCTTACCCAGTCTCTGGATCATGTTGGAACCCCGGCCACTCCGGGGTCTTCCCTCAGGCCCTGATGGATGGGGAAGAAATGCTGTTTCTTGCCTACACCCAGGAATTTGATTGGTAAGTCCAATAATGGCTTTGGTTTTGGATCCCAAGAACCCAGCGCTTTCTCTTCTTCACCCTCTGCATTCTCAGTTCCAAAGCCGATGAGTGCTCAGTCCGAGGCGCTCTTGAGATCCGCGCGCGCAATTCCCTTTACTCAATGCTGCTTGGTCAGCGTCCTGCCGGCTTCTGCCCCCTGCGTGAGATCCTCTGTCGACCCTGTCTCATTGCCTCCTCCCCGCCCCTCAACTGAAAACTGAATATAAGGTGCCCTGCTGCTAATGAGCTTGCTTGGCAACACATGGCTGTCCTGACCGAAGCTTTTCTAGCTTCCTTCGTTCTCATCTGCTGGTTTCTTCCTGAGCAGCCTGCATGGCATATTCTGTCACTGTGAACACTAGCCAGCAAGGAGGGTTCCCGGCTCACTCCCAACCTGACTCCTTTATGTCCTATTTAAAATGTAGTAGGTTGTATGTGGCTCTCTCATGCATCTTTAGGGGTTTGTTTTTTTTGTTTGTTTGTTTTTTGTTGTTTTTTTTTTTTTTGGTCAACTTTCTCCTGCTCATTTAAAAGATTCTACCTAGTATCCCCTCCCCCCCACACACACCGTCACCACTTTCAGATGCTCTGTGCTTTAACTATTACCCCTTAGCCCCTCCCCCAGCCTCCCCCCCCCTTCCTGGCTTCTACAGACACTCCAATTTAAATGCAGCGATCTAAAACATCCGAAGTTAGCATCCACATATAGAGAGGACATATGGCATTTGTCTTTCCGAGTCTGGGTTGCCTCCTTCGGTGTATTTTCCGTTCCTCTTTTACCTCACGCTTCATACTCTCTGCTGTGAGTTAGCCTCCATCTCAATCCTCTTCTACCCAACACCAGAAAACAGTGGCCATCAGGCCCTTTCAATCAAGCTGACCGACCCAACTGGGAGGTGGGAGGTTTGCTGCCTCCAGTCTCCATTCATCAGGCAGTTTCTTCAACGGCAGGGAGCCTGGAGGGAGATCCATGGGTTAGCATTGCCTCTCCTCAGCACAACAAACCTAAATGCCATTCTGTCCCTCTGACAAGGTCCACAGACCCTAGAGCACCTCTCCCACCTGACCCCAAACATTTACAGGCATTACCCTGTCTCCAACAGAGCCCTTATAATAAATAAGTCCCCATAGCCCATAGTGTCTCAGCTCCAGCGCCATCTTACACCAACCTCTTTTGTCTGCCACAGGAGCGTCTCTGGGTTCCTGGTCCCTTCTGGAGGCAAGTCTGTGAGTTGTTTGTCCTAGAATCCTTACGCTGCTCTGGCTTCTCTCAGAAGCTGAGGGGAGAGCAGAGTCCCCAGTGGTTGTGGTCACTCATGAGTGTCTGTTCAGATTTGGATTTCCTTAGAGACTCTTTTTACCATGGTCACAAGGTCCTGCGAAGCAGTGGAATGTAGGCCTGGAATGTACCTCAGGCTAGATGCGGCTATCTCATGCTTAACACATGAAGGATACCAGCCAGTACCTACCTTTGGAGGACTCTCACTGAAGCCAAGGCACGAAAATTTTCTGTAGCATCTCAGGAGAGAGCCATAGTCTCCCCTGCAAACGTGACACCAATGACCAGGTATTTATTTACCAATGGCAGTGACAGCCTGACCAGGTGGAGGCCTTGTCTGGAGCTCGTCCTACCCCGAATCTTTGGATTTCTCAGTACTTTAAATAGCCATGGTCTCTGACATCCTTAGGACACATCCATCTACTCTGTAGGTGAGCATCACTGGTGTGTGCCGTTTGCAGTCAGGGAAGTTAAGGCTGTAAGTACTGGTGACACACTGTCCCCCATCTCACCTCGCTGGACCCAGACTCCTCATCTTTGCCCCAGCCAGGCCAGCTCCAGACAGTCTGGAAGGGCAATGGGAGCCCAGTGTGCTTCTCTGAGAACCCGAGAAGCTTCCCTTCTCAAGTGTCCCTGGGAAAAAACATTTCCCGTTCCTCCTTCAATAAGGATTTGTCTGGTTTTGTTTTGTCTTTCATCAAAGGGCAAGGATCTAGTGTATTGTTTCCCTCCGATTCAAATTTCACGGGGTTAACAGGGCCTCAACAGAAGATCAAGTAACAACACCCTGACAAGAAGAGGGTGGGTGTGAGGAACACACAGATGGACACTTTCTCAAAATGCCTCATCTCTTATCCCGGCTAATCCTCATACAATTTTATTAGGAAAATAATTCTACCCACTAAGGATGGCCTACTTAGAGAACACTAAATAAGGTGACGCATGGCAAGGGTCATGCGTGTCGAGCTTCAGTCTGCTGGATCCCAGAGCCCGTGGATGACCCATCTTAGCTCATTCTAGAGAGTTCCCCAAATGGAGCCCTCTCTCCACAGAATTAAGGAGGAGAAGGCATGCTGACACATTCTCTCCTTCTGTTGTCAACTGAGTCACGAGCTTGTGGCTCACACACTAGTGGACCCACTCATCCTCAGGAAGAAGCCTTGTCCGTCCCGGGTGGAGAGGCAAGGACCAGCTCTTCCGGCAAGCAGGGATATTATAGGCCTAGTGCCTCAAGACTGTCTTTATCAGGACCATTTTGGAGGATGAAAGACATTCTGGCTTCTCCAGCAGTAACTGGTAGCGAACTAAGAGCAGCCGAGCGCTCTTTAATCTACTTACCCGGCAACATTTCCTCTTGCAAAATCAAAAAGACCATCTCAGGTGTGTGTTCAAGTCACTGACACTGAGAGAAACTGTCCTTGAGAAAGCTCTGGGGTACCCTGAGGTTACGCCCATCTGGAACAAAAACACCATATTCACAGATGCCTGTGGTTTGCCTAATTACATTCTCGCAAGCCCTAGGAAGCCCTTGGTACTTCTCTGGCACCATGTGAGCGGCCTAATGAGCTTTCTGAAGTGCGTTATGAAATTGTCACACGTTATTTGTCAGGAAGCAGCTGCCTTGTGACGACCGCCACCGACTTATAATTTGGGGTACCTGCATCTTGATAATAATCCTCTGTAATAACAAATATCTATGCATCTTTAATTATATGCAGCAAATGACTTCACAGTATTCATTCTGGATGAATCTGGCTTTCCTGGGTCTTGGGTATTGCTCTTGAACTCCAGTGTTTCCTTGAAGAATTGACAAGGGCCAGGCATACTTCCTCATCCTGAAATTTGAGCACATCATGCTTTCCTAATGAAAGGAGAACTGGAAGGGAATTAATGTCACTGCCCCTTCCTTATATCTTTATTCCTTTCTATTTACTCCTTTCAAACATTATCATAGTTTGGCTCCACACTGGCTCTTGGGGGGTATATTTAATGTGTGCACTCTCACATTTGATTACTGAAGGGCTGACTGTCTCGTCGCTCTCCTGCATGATTGCTCTCATTTGGCTGGTAGATGGTGTCTTCCACACCTCTTATTTCTCTTTCTGGCTTTTCGTAGCAACCCTGCTGTTGCTAATTATGAATTTTGTGCACTAATGGGGACACAGGACAGCACTCCCCGTCCCAGCACCACCACCCCACCCCATGCCTGACCATAGCGCTCCTATTACTGAGACTCTAGTCACCATGGTGTGGGTGAGTTCTGCTTTGCCATGTGTCAGGAACTTACCCGTCACTTGTTGAGCCTGGAAACCAATTCCTCACAGCCTTTGCTCTCACTGTGGGAAGGTCCTCAGCTTTGGGAATGGCCTTCACTCTAACTTTGGCTTTACACAAACTGCCACAGAAATCCTTTGGGAACTCAAGGTTTCCAAATCCTTCACAAGAGAGCACCGGTCTGAGCAGCATGTGACATGAGTGTGTATGTTCATCATACAGAATTTGGGAAATACTGGAAAATAAACACATACATGGGCCAACTGTTGTGGCGTGAGTTACCTTTACCTCCCGAGCGTCATCTCTGCGTAGACGTCTGTGTGCATTTCGCAAAAGGGAACTATAAAATAACACCATTTCACTATGTTAGAAATAAAAATTGCAAACTACTTGTGAAATTTTTATTATTGCCTTTCATTGCGGGAAGCACCACCCCAGGTGACAGCTGAGTAGTACAGTGTGCGGCTGTATTGTTACGTAACGGACAAATCCTATACTGTCTCTCTCTGTAAAGGATTTTTTTTTAATGCCAACTTATGGGCAACATAAAAATATTCCCAAAGAGATTTGACAAATCTAGCTATTTCCTAAAGATAAGTTTCCAGAATAGAAGTTGCTATATTGAAAAAGGAAGTTTTAAGGAGAAAGGCTCCTCTTGATCTGCTCCTAGCTATTCTGCTTCCCACCGTATCTTATTCTGCTGTTTGTTGTTGCGATGACTAAATACCACAGGCTGGTGATTTGTATGAAAATAAGGTTTTACTCAGGTCGTGCTTCTGAATACCATATGGTCCAAGGGTAACAAGTTGAACCTGGCGAGGAAGCTCTTGCTCCTAGGGACTCTGCAGAGGGTCAAGGCGGTTCAGGGCCTTCATATTGCAAGAGGTTGCAAACGGCAGTGGACCAGACTGACTTTGATCACAAACCTAATGTCATGATAACCTATTGACCCAGTAGTTTGTTAGTTCTTCATGCCATCAAATCATTAATAAATTACCCTATTCATGAGGAAAGTTCCCATTGCGTGCTGGGGATTCAATTTCAAGATGAGTTTTATTGATGGTCCACCCAGAACATCTTGATAGTCTTCATGCTCCTTTTGTGAATTGTATGTATTTATGTGTTTATTTATTTACTGTGTATATTCAAATGTGTGTATACACACATGCATGCAAGTACAGGCACGCCACTGCTCACGTGTAAAGGTCAAAGGTCAGAGGACAACTCTCAGAGGTCTGTTCTCTTTTGTCACCTTGTGGGATCCAAGAATCAGGCTCAGGATCAGGCCCACATGTAAGTGCCTCTACCCTCTGAACAAACTTCCCAGCCCCTTCATTGTTAATTTGAATATATAGACCATCCTGAGCAGAATTCCATGGAAATGTCCTTTCAGAAATGGTCTCCTAGTGGCTTTACCCCCTGTCTCCGCAGCCATGGCTCCAAGGTCTACTGACCCTCTACATTAGAACTGCCATGGCTGAGCTACCAGCCAGATTCTGGTGGTCCACAATCCTGTGTGTTCAGTCTGTGCCTGGGGTTTGTGCCAGTGCCCAACAGGCTAATGCACTGAAAACATCTTGCAGAAGAAAGACAGCCGTACTCAAGCAAGAGGCAGAGCACACCATGTAAGGTCAAGAGGGGGCAGGACTGAGGTGATCAGAGGAGAAACAGAGGAGAGAGAACATGTTCTCCACCTCCAGTCAGATTTCCAAGGGTGGGATAGATCAGGCATGGTAGGTTTGCTGCGTCATTTTAAGGATTTGATAGTTTGACTCACTCTGGTGGTCTCAGGACTATGGGTCCTAATTGTTCAATCTTGGGGTAACTTGGGCCATCGGGAGTATTGATTTACTGTGTGAGACTTTAATAGATTCTGGTTAAGGGTGAGGCTCTTAATTGATTGATTGTATATCAAAGCGGGGAGGATTTTATGGGCTTAACTGTGTTCTCTAGGAATTAGCTAGCTCTACAGGGGCAACCTCCCCCCAAATTCCAGTGTACTAAGAACGTGAAAAAGTACAGGTTAGCACACAGGCTCACCGTGAGCCTTGCATCTCTGCTTTTCAAACTAGTAATTTTTTTGAGAATTCCATTCCATGGGTTCTGGTCATGTTCACCCATCCTTTGACCCCACCTACATAGGCAAAGGCTTTCTTTGCCCAGGCAAGTTTGTGTCTTCTGTTCTGTCATGCATCAAGTTCCATTCGTGCTGCCCATGTAGTCTTGGAGATATGGCCTTCTGCTGGCATGTGCTCAATTCAACAAAAGCTGCATTCTTAAAAAAAAAAACTATTTCCCAGCAGCTATTAATTGCCAATAGCTTCTCAGATAGAGGTGGGACCTCAAGTCCTCCTCCCCTTACCCATGCTGAGATTTGGTCTAACTTGAGTTTGTATAGGGAGTGTGCATATATAGCTACACAATGATAATATGTGTAGCTGCCCTGTTATATCTAAAATACACAGTCTCCTTGCATTTATCCACCACTCATTCTTAGTCTTTCTATCCCCTCCTCCCCAATGATCCCTGAGCCTTGAGGGGAGAGGACATGATGTGGATGTCTTGTTTAAGGATGAACACTCGCAGTCTCTTCTTCTTTGCATCCTGGTCTCTGTGTTAATTACCTTGTGAGCTTTAATAAAGTCTGACCTGGCAAGACATTTCCACTGGTGTAGTAATGGCACAAACCTCATGGGAACAATAATCTACTTTCTGAGTAGATTGAATGAAGTCTTTTTCCTCTACATAAAACCCATACCTACACTCTTGTGGGGTCAAGAACCTGTGTCTAGCCAGGCCATAGGCCATCAGAGATAACTTAGTACTATTACTCTGCTAAATTGACATACTTTTAAACCAGCACCGAATAGCTTATTGTTGTACCATAGGTAGATATACAAACAACAGAGAAGCTTATCTTTGCAGTAGATGGTGATTAAGGTCTCCTAAGACCACCACCCAGCTGTTTCCCCTCTTCCTAGGTGGTCTTTGTTTTCTTGTGGTGCCAAGGATCAAACCCAAGGTCTGTGCAGGTTGAACACACACTCAACAGTTGAACTACACCCCAGTTCAACAACCTTCTTTGGAAATAGCTAATCATTAGATTTGAGTTTGAATGTTTCCACCCTTTCCAAACTGCTTATAGCTCCTGACTTTCAGAATTTCCAGGAGCTTCCAGGGGACCTAAGATTGATCAACATCTTACTGATGTCATCTGACACCCAATACTAATTGATCCACTGCCAGCATAAACCGGAACAGACATGAGAGCTCAATGTTCCCATGTTGGTTGATCCAATGACAGGACAAAATGAAAATGTCCCAAAGTCAAGAATGGATGTGCCCTTGCACCCTGGACGGTGTGGTCCACTAAGGAGGAAGCTGAAACTCTCGGCAAGACTCTGTATTGAATTACCCATCTCTTCCAAATACCCAGCCACCCGTGCCATTTCATTAGAATGGGAAAAATTAGTTCTAATTATGGAATATGTGTTTTGAAAAGGAGGTGGGAGGGGAAAGATTTTAGCCACAATCTTTATTACTTTCTTTTTGTTGTGAAAAATCTAAAATTGGACCAAAATTAAATAGGACTATGAGCTTTTGACAGCTCCCCTTGTGACTAGATTACTAAATATTATTATTTCTATTCATAGTTTACATAGCTTCTGATAGCGCTGTCATTATAGGAAACAAAAACACAACAAAAAACCTTTGAAATCCTCTTTGGTAAATTCTCTAAATAGGTAGACATCTCCTGGCACCTCTCAACCTTCTTCCAAAAGGTCGACTGATACTACCTTTTACTATCATTGATATTTAAATCTATCAGTCCTCTAGTATTTAGGTATTGTCCGGCACTATCCAATCTTTCCTTGGGTACATCAGTCAATGTTTTTCTCATATGTTGAGGCCAAAATGTTCTCTGCAGTAGGAAGTTGTCCATCCCCCAGGACGTGGTCACTGGCAGATCCTGACTTTCTCCATCAGTTCATGGGCTGTGTGTGGCTTACATTGTCAACTCAGATCCGAGTTCGGGAGGCTAGAATAAAAGGTATCTTGGTTATCAGCTTACAACCTCTGTGCCCTTCCTGAACACAACAACGCAAGCTATGGAAGAGCCATCAGCATCTGCTTCCAAAGGGTGGCTCATCCTCAGCCTGTGCAAAGTGGATGAACTACTCAAGGCTGCCCTTTCTGGAACAGGAAACAGGTAGAGTCCTTGTCAGATCCTGCAATCTGTGGCACCCGGACAAATACTTTTTATATAGTGCTGTGAACTCACAGTGCACCAGGCTTTTCTGGTGTTCTGCTAACATTCTACAATCAACATGGGAACAATTTCGTTTCTAAGGCTCTAAGCATCTAAGGCTTGCTCTGATGGAGTTGTGCAGTCCAGCATCAGTCTGGAGTCATCTCCACAGCTCCCCTCTTGCTGCACAGAAATCAGGGCATTGAAGGAACAGGGAGACCCAGTTTAAGCATTCTAGAAGCTGGGTTTGATATAGCAGTGTCCTGGTTGGAGATCTGATTCTCTTGTCCCTTTGTACACCAGTGACAAATCCTGCTGCAGTCATCTGTCCCCGGAAAGCCTTTCTTTCTCCATACCCCTGCCAATGTTCCCAAGGACTGCAGGTGTCTCTTTAGAGGCTAGCTGTTGCATACTGCGGCCACCCTGGGTGCTCTTTCGGTCCCTTTGATGACACATGAATGTGGATTTTTGTCTATTTCCGCTGCACTCTCTCAAAGGACTTTTCTGAAGCTGTAGGTGCTGAACCCCGGCCAGCACCATACCCTTTCATTTCTCTGTAGCTCAGGCCCCAAAATACTAAAACTCCTTCAGAGCCATCCAGACGGTGCCTTAGAAACGAGAAAAATAAAATAGAAGTTTTAGAATTCTTTGCAGAAGTGAACATCAGACCTTAGTGGGCTCTGTTTCGATCTCGATTTGGAATGAGGTGAGGACAGCACAGGCTGATGCAACCTCAGAATGCATCTCAGTCCCAGAATCTCACTATGCCATCATTGTTGTGGATAGACCTGGGCTTGTATTTTGATGCTAATTCCACTCCTGGGAGGGGCTGCATATGAGTTAATCAGGTGCCTTGTGAACCTTCGCCCACCTTAACTTTTCAAATAAAGTCTAGAGCCAGTGATTGGGCAGGAGGAAGGGGGAGGAGCTGTGAGGTTTGGGGAAGGAGAAAAGGATCCTGAGGGGGGTAAGGGGGAGGAGCAACGGAGGATCCATGGAAGAGGATGGAGAGAAGCTCATGGCCTGGAGAAACTGAAAGTGATGTGGGATAACATAGGGCAGAATAGAGTAGTGTAGTGGGAGATTCGCCCAATCTGAGCAAATAGCTTGTATTGATATTGATTGAGTTGAGATTTCTTTTACCCGGTAATGGGGTTGGAAAAATATTGCAACAGTCGGGCTGTCCAAAGTGGCTGAGGGGGCTTTTCCTCACACTTCCCACCTACCCTATAAAACATGCTCACTCATGACAAGAAGAGAAGACACTGAGCTTCCATCTTCTATCTGACCTACAGACTCATTTCTTTATGATCAGGTACTTGGCTCTGTAACTATCCAGAACATCATGTTATTGTCCCACAGTGACAGATGTTTCCACTACAAATAGTGACCTCTATGTGGCCATAGGGACATGGTCCCACAATCCTGTTTAAGGCTGCCTATCGGGAAAGACTCAATGGCACAGAGATCTCTCTGGGACTCATCTGTGGTGTGTAGTGAAGCATACATACAGAAAACAGTACCTCTTACTCAAAGTGTGCTGAGACAAAATGCTCACTGACAACCAGAAGGTCCGGATCCAAATAGGGAGAAGTCAGACCACTCTTCCCAGGAAGCGAGGGTTGACAGGATATTTTGTCTGCAGATTTCTGCCTTAATACAAAGAAGAAGCAGAAACCAGCTGGCAGGAAGTAGTCTTTCAGGGTCCATCCTCTTTGCTCTGCAACACAGGAACTTTTGTTGTTCTGGGGGACCCAGCTCTCCAAAGGCTGGGACCCTGAACTGTGGAGATGACACTGTAAGGGACAAGTATCCTCATGGCTTCCATCAGCACCTTTACTGCCTCCAATCTTTCTGAGGGCGTCTTTGTCTTACCCACCTAGCCCAGCCGAATGGAAAGTTTCTGATCTGAAATCCTTATTCTTTACACTCCGGAGAGATTCTGCACTCCTGGGTAGTTTGTATCCATGTATCCACGAAGTAGAGTTAGGGTTGATTTGCATTTTAGACAAAGACAATAGAAATATAGCAAAATAGGAATCTGATTCCCTCCCTTTTTCTCCCCCAACCCCACCCTTAGCTGGGATCTTCCTCTGTAGCCAGACTGGCCTCAAAACTAGGACCTTCAGTCCTCCTGCAGTCTCGTGAGTGCTGGGTTAACAAGAGTTCACTGTGCTGTTTCATGGTTCCCTTTCAGGGCTTGTTTCGAAATTTTCAATTTCAGCTAATAAATAAGCAGCTATAGTTGAACTGGTGACGGACATCCCACTAGAGGAAGGCTAAGACTAAGGGAATTTTTTCAGTTTTCTGAAGGGTAACTTAGCAAGGTCCCAGGGTCACAGCCATTCTGACACCAGTACCCATAGCACAGACACATGGGTGCACATAGCTGGTGACTTGGACTCACACGCCGGGCTTGGGAAATGATCTTATTCGCGTACAGAATGGCAGGTCTGTGTAGCTGAGGAGTGTGGCTCCTCTAGGCAGCAGGAGCAGTCACCATGTGCTCAAGTAGAATGCGAGCAAGGGATTAAGAGCTTTAAGGCATTCATTCGGTGGTCCCTAGATCAGTGGCTTTCATTTATTGACTTCTTCATAACCCCTCATGGCCCTTCCTGTTTCCTGATTCAGTCTAAATCTGGACTAGCATTAAGACAAAAGGGGGAAGGGGGGTCTGCATGTAATAATTGGCTTCTATTTTGGTGTGCTCTCCAGGCTGTATGACTGGCTGCTCTTCTGGTATCACAGCATCAGTCTCTAGAGAATAATTGTCTGGTAAGTCTCTCTAGAGACCGTTGAGTCTTTTAATAGAGAGGCTTAGCAGACAGTCATTGCGACAGATGAAACAATGCCATCTTCCATCAGAAGGAAGGCAGGTTGGTCTCACAACATTGCTTCCTGAATGGGTAAAGTGACCACTTCCAGGACTCAGAGGATGGGAGAGAGTTAGGAAATTAAAAAGCCCTTTATCCACTCAAGACAGGATGTGATTGCCAGCAGTTATGCAATGCATAAACAGAGGCTAACCTGCATGCGATAAATCAATGATACCATTGCGTAAATAGGTGTAGTCAAAGGAGCATCTTTTCAGATTTTCATGCTATCAGATTCACAGAAAGTACCACTATCGATCCCCAGACGGGGATAGTTGTGAGGGAGGGTACAGATGGCAGTAGGTAAAGGGTCATAGACACCATGGCTGAGCACAGCTATATGTGGGGTATGCAGCATCTGTTCCACAAGAACTCTGTGGTGGCCGCTGTCACCTTGGAAAACTCTATGTGGTGGTCATTGACAAGGATTGATTCTGTGACTTAGAGAGCGATTACCATCTCTATCTCAGTTCCTCGTTCCTTCTCTGTGGAATGAAGTGGCTAATAATACTTACATCTACACAGTTTTTTGAAAAGATGATCTACTTTTGTCTTAGAAGGGTAAACTGAGGCTCAGAAATAAAGCTTATTTAGAAGTACACAAAGCAGCATTGAGAACTGATGCTAGCCTATCTGTCTGACGCCGGGATCAGTGCTCCGGTCTGCATGTCACCCACCCTGATCCTAGAGGACCATGTCCACTTTCCCCTGCCCCAGCCCCACCCTTGACAGAGTCAGGGACACCTGTTGTTCATTTACTGTCAGAGAAGTCCATAATTCTGCTTGCCCGTTTGTGTTGTGAGTAAATTAGGGGTTGATGATCTTAACTAATTCACGTTTGTCTCCTGAGAAAGAAGAACAAGGAAAGCTTCCCGAGAGCTGCAGGTGGGGTGGGTGGGTGTGAGCCTGGGGTTGGGCGGAGAAGGCAAGAAGGCTCCCAGAAGACTCGTGCTATCCATGGAGTGGAAGAAACACTGGGTTCAGGAGCCTTGCCCATGGGGCCTGTATTCAACCCTTGGCCTTTCACTCTGTAACTTTGGAAACAATTCTCTACCATCCATCCATCTCCTGTGCCAGCAGGACATTAGCTGGTGACTCATGTCCACACTGGGCAGGACAACAGAGCCCTCAGGTGCCCATGCAGGACTGTCTAGGAAGCAGGAAGCCGAGCTCTCTTCCTGTTCCACGCGGACTTAATTTAGCCTATGTGAGAAATGAGTGCCAGGCTGCAGAATTTAAAAAAAAAAAAAAAAAAAACAAACCTCAAAATTCAAAGCTACAGTCTAGAATAAAACAGAGCCTTCTTGGAAATAGATCCAGCTATCGGGTCCACCCCATACAAACCGCCTCCCCCAGAGACCTGTGGCCACCTACTGACTCTTCCCCTTCTGAGTCAGGTCTTAAGTTTATTTTCAGTCTAAAAAAAGAAAAAAAAACCCACTTATCATATTCAAGTTAGTGATGAACGCTCATACATTTGGAATCATCGCAGTCATTTCTTTTATCATTCTGTTTGTCTCAGTTTTCTGAATTTCTGCCCTTCCCGCATCCCTCCCCCTCTCCTGGCCTACTTCTGTATTGTTTGAGTTTTGTTTTTTTTTTTTCCTCGTTTTATTCTTCTTTCTTGGCAGTTGGATGATTATACATCCTCATTTCGACTCAGCTTTATCAGCTCTGAAAATGTCTTCGTCATTCATTTTTCAATGCCTGTGTCTCCTTGTTCCCTGCACCATCTTTTTTAGGACCTGCACGTCATGCCTGTCCCTGAGTGACCTTTGAACTTTGCCCCTCCTGCTGACCCCTAGTCAGTGCAGCTCCCGGCAAGCAGGCTTGCTGTGTACTAATTTCTGGTGGTGTGAGCATGAAGGCAGGTGTGTTTTGTTATATGGAAAGAAAACAACTGGGATTCCAGCACTGTGGCAAGCTACTGAAGGAGGATGGGTCATCTCAGAGCTACCATTGTGTGAGATGACACTGTCCAACCTAAGACTTAACAACCACAGCCAGAGATTTTCTCCAGCGCCCTAGAGAGGTCACAGCCAGACCATCTATTGTTACGGCCACCACTGTCTGTTGCAACAACAGGATTATTTCAACATCGCACCATGTCCGAACAGAATGAGACCAGCTCTTTTCCATCTACATCCTGCCTGGGCTTGGAGCGTGCGACAAGCTGGATGGTGTCAAAGGACAATGCCTGCAGGTACCTGCTGATGAGAATTCCAGTTTCTCCTGGGTGGGACTTATCCTACCCAGATACTTCAGATGTTCTTCAGCATGCCGCCTTGTGCTGCTAGCGAGAAACCGGTTGTTCTAGGTCCAATTCAAAGACCAGGACTCATCTTTTCCCCTTCTCAGGCCCCACATCCTCACCCCAATGTATCTGCTCCCATCTCCTTACCAGCTGTGGACCTGGAGGCTGCCTGGAAAGACTTCCCACCTTCCCAGGTGAGCTGTTGCCCCTCTAGCCTATGCACAGGAGAGAAAGAGACTCATGCTACTTCCCCATTCATTCTGACCATGGAGCCTGCAGCCCAGGTTAACAGTCCCTTGAGTCTGTCTGTATAAGTCATCTATACTACCTTTGCCAGGCTGGCTGGCAGCACCAGGCATTGCATCGACCTTGGTGTCTCTATAAGCACATGCATGCCCCTATCACTGCCCTGTGGCCCTTCTATTTCGTTTTCTACTTAAACATTTAAGGTTGGGGGCTAGGGGTATAGCTTGGTTGGTAGATTACTTACCTAGCATGCACAAAGCTTTGGGTCTGAAAAGACTGCATGAGGTACTCACCTGTAATCCCAGCACACAGAGGCAGAGTCCTAACAATCAGAAGTTCAAGGACATCCTCAGGTACAATGGGAATTCAAACCCGCCTTGTTATACATTAGACCCTGTCTGAAAACCAAGTGAATGAAATGAGACAAAAGAAAAACCAAACCAAACCAAACCAAAACAACACAACACAACAAAAGTAAACAGCTACAAGCTTAACACTATATATATTAACATTATATATAGTATGCCACCTAGTATACAATCTAGTATGTTGTGGGAGGCTCCAAGGAATATCGAGTTTCTCATCTATTCTAAGATACATTACCACTTCCTCCATTGCCTTCTCTAAAACCAGGCTGTGTCCTTCTGTGGACTGTATTTTACATTAAAAATTAGGAACAAGTTTGAAAACTGGTGACACAGAATAAATGGCGTTTCTGCAATGGTGGCAGCATCAGAGATGCAATAAAAATACAGCAACTTGTGAGATGCAGAGAGCAGCCTGGGCTAAAGGTCCCCCCCACCCCACCCCATGCACACAGCATCCAACCTCATGACCTCACATGCACCTGTCATGGCGGGGACCCTAGAAACCCAATACGTGAGTCAACTCCACTGTTCTCACTGCGGAGGGGAAAGTTACCGTCTAGACTGTAATTACCATCGGTTATAATTGCTGTTATTTAAGGGCATCAAAACACCCAAAATTTAGTAAGAAGAAAACTGGTTCACATGTTCTTCAAGCTCCATTTTTAGAACAGTCTCTACCAAGTCCTAACCCTGCTCCTATTTGTTTGGGCATCTCCAGCCTCTTTGGGGGAAGGGGCAAAAGGACCTGCTAGAATCCCTGAAGAGCTGTGTGTCTTGTCGAACCACAGACAGTGATTGTTTAGTAAGTTTTGTTTTGTTTTGTTCCTTTCCTGTTTTGTTAAGCTGCTGATTTAGCTTATTCTGAGGTCAGTGACAATGTAGGCCTCTATCCCCAGAAGCGCTGACAGAGAGGCCACCAGCATCCCACTGTCCCTGGGTGATCATTCACAAAGCCCACAGGATTCCCTTCCTTTACATTTTAAGAAGCACAACATATGACTCACACATCAGTCTGCTTTAGCTAAAGCACACATCACACACTGTATTTGGAAAACACCAAGACCGTGACAGTGTAAGATCTATGTGCTGTTTAAAAACAGTAACTTGGTTTCCAAGATGGTATCCTTAGGCGCCTTTGCTCAGACTTACCAAAACATGCTCCACCTCCTCCCCGACCTGTCATTTTGCTCCTCACAGTTGTAGTCATCTGCACCCCAGTAGTAATCCAATAGGGTTAAATGGAAAATTCCAGAAGTAAGCAACCCATGTTTTAAATGATGCCATTCAAAGTAATGTGAGAGACTCCTGTCCTTGGTCACTTAGCATCTCTCTCTGGTAACAGATCCACCCTCTCAATACCACAATGCTTGCATTCATGTTACCCTTACCTCACCTAGTGATGGTCCCAAGGAGCTAGAATTGGGGGTGTAAGTCACATATGTGCCAGAGAGAAATCAGAACATGCTTCCTGCAAGTGAGGAGATATGAAAGCTGGAGTCTCCCTGGCCTCAGCTCTATTGCATGGTTGACTCACTAAATCGCTCTGAATGACAAGTGACATAGGCAAAGCCTTTTAGCATATCATCGGCCCACTGTAAGAATTCGGCGTGAGGCAATGTTATTAACAATAATGGTAAGACACTTCAAAAGGCCTGAGGAACTAGTTATTAATGAGATTCCAAGCAGGGGAGAATTCCACTTCCTGACATCTGCCCCTAACACTCTTTTAACATTTATTTACACTCTTTATTTTTGATCTTGGCCTCCATTTGTCTGGAAGGGTAAAAATGTTCTGGTCAATATTGATATCAGCATCCACTAAGACGTAAGGGTGGAGCATGTTCATGGATATCTCTCTTCCTTGTTCTCCTGGGTTAAACGTAAGCATCCTATTGTTTGCTCTTGGACATCTATCAAGGATGAGTGTGCCTATGCCACAGCATTACCTAACAAGCTTACCATTACAAAAGGGGAAAATTGGTTTCCCTTCTACTATGACAAAAGAGAATCAGGATGGTGACCAAACCCCTCTGGTAATTTTAGTCACCTACAGCAGAGCTAAGGAGATCAAATGGTGGGACCCAGTATCTGGTTTCATCATACAGCAAGGGAAGGCTGGATTGACATAGGAAGGCATAGGAAAAGCAGGGAGACATAGGTGACTCTCAGTCATCCCTCCCCCAACCCAAGTGGCCCACACTGGAGAGAGACACCTCCAACCTGAACAAGATGTTAAGACTTGAACCTATGTGCTAAGCAAAGCCCTAAGACCCCTGTACCATGACTGAACCCCAGGAACTGAACTCCTGGAGCTGTGTTAGGCGTGTTTAGGCAAAGCACCTGACTATAGCCACACCCCTTCCTCCAGGCTCTGCTGCAGTGTGCAGAGCAGGATTCTTCCTGCTGAAGCTAGCAAGATGCTTAATCAAAATCTTACTGCAGTGAGTCCCTGCACCCGGTAGAAGCTGTGACAAAAGGCCTCATAGCGGGACTCACAGAGTCTCTAGGCAAAGGACATCAGTAAGGGGACTCAAGAGTGGAAGGTCTGGTCCATCCCTTTTCGGGCTTAAGATGGATATAGGACACATTCACAATCCTGCCATGCCTACAGGTCCTGCAGCTGTGAGACTCAGGTTCCCCCACTCCTGTCCCCTTCTTATTTATTGCCAGCCCCAATGGCCAAGAGACGCTGTTACCAACATTATCTGAGACTCAAACAGCATAGCATGGGTGAGAAGACATGGGTAGGAGAGGTGGTGAATGCCAGCCTTCACCTTGGAAGTTAGTGTTAAGCCAATAACATTAAGCATGGAGCAGATTCTTAGCTCCATCTCTAGGCTCACTATGAACAGCACCTCTGGTTCTCCAATGCCAGTGTAAGGCACATAGCCCAGAGTGCTGGACTTTTATTCTAATCAGCAGTATCTTCATCGAGGTGCAGTAGTTTAGGGGGCACAAGTCCACCTTAGCAACAGGAAGCTATGTAGTAGTCCATGTAGTCCATGTAACAGCAATGTAGTCCATGATCCTTTCCAGTGCTGTGTTGGTTTCAATAGTCCATCAGTCTGAGGTATAGTACAGCGTGGTGACACTGGTAAGAAACGGATGCCTGAGTTTTGTCCATCCATGGTAATCCTACCTACAGGCAGCCAGAATCTTGTAGAGTTTGACCACAGGCTAGCAGCTATAGATCAGGTACTCAGGTACTCCAGCCCTGGGAGATACAGGTAGACCTCTAATTTCTTTCTTTTGAAAATGTAATCAATCTAATTTCTAGGTGATCTCCAATTTCTTTCTTTTGAAAATGTATTTCATTACATTGATTGGTTGGTTGATTGATTTTGTTTGAATAAGTGTGAGAGAGAAAAAAGGAGAGAGAGGAGGGAGGGAGAGAGAGAGAGAGAGAAAGAGAGAGAATGGGCCAATCTGATCAATCCAGGTTATTCTAGGTTTTGCTGAGTTTGATAATAAAAACTAACCAGTACAGATAGATTCACTATCAACAGCCCCTAAAATAATTTATGTGCTAAACATAAATTTAGAGGTGAAATTCTTGGTGGTTTGAATAAGAATGACCCACATAGGCTTATCTATTTGAATGTATTATTTGAAAGGATTAGAAGGATGGGATGGGTGGCCTTATTGAAGGAAGTGTGTCACCAGTGGTGGGCTTTGAAGTTTCAGAAGTCCATGACAGGCCCAGGCTCTTTCTGCCTTTCTGCCTATGGATCAAGATGGAGAGCTCTCAGCTCCTCCAGTGCCTGTCTGTATACCTCCATGCTTCCTACCATGATGAGAATGGACTAAGCATCTGAAACTGCAAACAACCTCCAATTAACTGCTTAATTTCATAAGAGTTTCCTTGTTTGTTATCTCTTCACAGCAATAGAACACTGACTAAGACAATATTGAAGGGAACATCACCAGAAAGACATACACTTGATCAAACCTACCCTGGAGGAAACCTTCTGAGCTCTTCCTCTCCTGCTTAGGATGAGCAGAACTATGTCATTAGAGTAAATGGGCACATAAACATGCTGCTAAACAGCTGTCCAAAGTCACTGGGAGAAAATACACATACATACATACATACATACATACACACATACATACATACGTACGTACGTACATACTGCACACATGAATACATACACACATTTACACACACACACACACACACACACACACACACACACGCCTTAGTTTCTTATTGTGTGATATTAGCCAAACATCATTTCGCTTCCCAATATGTTTTCACTTACTTGTGGTGAATCTGCCTCTAGTGTGTTTAATGAGAATCCTTCTAATTACCCAAGCATTCTAACAACAGCTAGGCTGACCCTACATAGTTTCAGCTCTCCTATCTCTCTGCTTGCACCTGTGGATCAAAGCCTTTCTTATCCAAGTTCTGTAGTGTTGGATGGTGAGAACAACAACCAGAATGAGCTGCCCTTGGATCCAGCTTCCAAGGCAGGCAAACTCCAGAGTTATCTCTCCCCATTTTTAAATACCTATGGAAAACTCCAGAGCTATCTCTCCCCCATCTTTAAACACCTAATGTAAAGAGATCTTCTGCATAAAATGTCGACGTGGGACCAACATTTTGACATTAAAAAATAATGAAATATTAATAGGAGGTTGACCATGTGTCATGGCTTGGGTAAGTATCTCCCAGGAGCCGCTATGCCAAAGGCTTGGCCCTGGGCCCACATGCCACTGGGAGGTGATAGAACCTTTGAAAGATGGGGCTAGCAGGAGATATGCTAGTCTGGGGGGGAGGGGGAGCATCCACTTGGATAGGATATTAGAAACCCTGTCTCTTTTCTTTCTTCTCTCAATTAGCTTTGAGGTAAATGTACTTCTTCCCCAACATGGAGCTACCCCAGATGGACCCAACGGAAATGGAGTCACTGATCATGAACTAAAACTCTCCAAAAGTATAAGGCAAAAAACAAAAACAAAAATCAAGCAAACAAAAACATTTTCCTTTCTCTTCATTGGCTCCCTTATATAATTTATCACAGTGACAGAAAGCTGAAAACCCATACCTTTCTATAAATTGTGGTCCACCTCATATAAGAAGGTACTTTAGTTCCCCATATAGGATGGGTACCTGTTTACATTCCTTTCCAGGTTGAGAAGTGCTCAGGGTAGAGGGATAATTGGATCTTTCCTTATTTTCCCATGTCTGGGAACTAATGTATCTCTACCTGAAGGTTGGTAGCTGTCAGACTGTCTGCCACCTCAGCCTCAGGCATGTGGCAAAAGGTAGGGTCTACCTCCTTGAGAAAGGGATTACATACTGAGTTTCCGTAAACCCTGGGTGCTGGTAGCTGATCCCTGACACATGAAGACTTTTACCAGGCTGCTGGACCACTGGCAAGTCTGAGTACCCACCATACTCAAATATCAGCATATATAACCCATTCATGTGAAAGTTAGTGACTTCCTGGATTCAGGTGTAAGATGCGCTTTCCATTCATAAATTCCATTGCTTCAGCACTGTGTGTTGAAAAGTTAACTAAGAACCACTTAATTGACTAACACTCGTTGGGACCTCTTTGTCTCATGGAGGCATTTCCATACCAGAAGTAGAGAGAAAATATCACTCATTCTTTCTTTCAGGACTCTTTTTTCCTCATTCCAATCCCAACAGGAAAACAGCTCATATTTAGTTGACCAGTTAATGGCCACCAGAGATTATTCATATAATTTCCCTACTTTGTCCTACCTAAATCAAAGGCATGAGCAGTGGTGGTACATGTGAGCTTAAGTGTCCATCTACCCAGGAGCTCTCAGACTGAGGGCAGGAGATTTTCACTTCAGCTCTGCAAATGGATTTGTTTTTCCTCTGCTTTCTTGTTCTATTTGTGTCTTTGGTGGATTGTAGAATACACTCCTACCTGGTTGAAAGCCATCTTCTTTACCAAACTCACCGATTCAAGCACAAATCACTTCTGGAAATTGACTCAGAGGCACAACCAGAAATAATGTCTTACCAGCTATCTGGGCATCCCTTTGCCAAGTCAAGTTGACATATAAAATTAGCATCACACCTGGTGTGGGTCCTGAAAGGGCCTCTTCAGAGGGTTTGCTGTAGAAGGGCCCCCTGGCTGACTGAGATGGCTCTTTCCAAGCAGATCAAAAGCAAAATGATCAAACAGAGTCTTAACAAAGACTGCACTGCGCCTGAGCTGGTGAAGTGTGAATTGTGGAGGCTCTGTTTATGTTCCGACTCCTTGGGGAGCCAGGTACAAAGGCAGATTTTATTGCAGTAATGAAAACATCCATTGATTTACAAGGTTTTGGAAATACACCTCCATAGATGAAAGAACCCAGGGGAAACAAGAATTAACATGCAGCTCCTCCTGTCTCCTCCCTCCTCCTCCCCTCATGAATGTGAAATTTGGATGGAAATGTGGTTTGGAGATAAGGCAGGGGCAAATGTCAAGTGCTCTGTGGTTCTGCCCTGTGGAATTGTCCCACTAGCTATCCATATGGGCAGACAGGAAGGCCTGCCAATTCATCTGTCCTCATCCAGGTCCTCAGCTACATGCTTCTCAAATTCTTGGATAAAGGCAGAAGAGAAGGGAGATTCTAACTTTTTCCTTCTTATCCCAGCCTAGTGTCTGAACCTCGTTCATGTATTTGTTTGATTGCTTATATAACAAATCCTGATGAGAAGCAGAGCTGACCTCAAAAACTAGATACAGAGAGGGCAGGTGTGTAGCTTCTTGCTTCCTTGCTGCTAGAGTGTGGATGAGTGGCCTGGGGTGGCTGTGGAGGCTCTCACACCCCTATCCCTCACCAGAAGGCGGGAGCTCTGAGAAGCAGCCATCTGCAGAGGTCCAATGGCTAGAGGTAGAGACAGCAACTTCACCCTCCCAGGGTGGTACTGGTGCCACTGTGTTCACATTCCAGAGAGAGTCACTGGGCAGAAAGTGTCACCACATGCCAGGAAGCAGCATCCTTTACAGGAAGAGTAAGCAGAGGGTGTGTGATACCTCTTTTGGTTGCTCAGGCTACCCTTTCTACATGTCAACTCAAAACCATGACCCTCACCTCAAAATAGAAGACACAGAATTTATTCTAAGGTCAAACTGACCAAGAACCGAGATTCAGGTTACTCCAAATACCTTGGAGCGACTGTGAAGTTTTTTTTTATGAAAACAGAGCAAAACTTGTCTTTTTCTCAACACACTTTTCAAATACCTTGGTGGGAACAGCTGTTAGGCAGGTTAAAGCTAGGTGGGATAAATGCTGCTATAGGGTTCAGATACTATCTGCTGACAGTCGGTCTTAGCCTTTCGGTCAGTGTGAGCTAGTGATCTATTAAGTTAATGCACCCTAGAAGGTTTTACCTGTGAGTCACAAGGATGCTAGGTCAGATCCCAAGGTGTGCATGGAATGGCCAAGGGGACTAAAGACAGCTCGAGATAAAGTATAATGAGGTTCCAGATCTGCCACATTCTCTACCCCCTCCACAGCCACCACAGAACTCATCAGTTCATTAGCCTTGTGGAGTTTGGTGGAAGATGGGGTCATCTTCAGAAACTTTCAGTCACATCTATTCCAGTTCAGCTTCTGGAGGCTTGGTCATGAATCTCTGAGCTCCCCCAAATTCTTCCAACCCTCTACTTACTTCAGACATATGCCTGTTGCTACAAATTAACGGTGTTGACTGGGGCTTGCTGAAGTCATGAAGTTGGAAGGGAAGCCATCTCTTAGACAGTAGAAGAATAACTGAAAACATCACCAAGGGCTAGATATCAAACAGAAAACCCATGTAACCAATGGTGAGTCCCAAAGTCAATGATGTCAGATATAACATATACATATACTCATATTCATATTGCTAGTCAAATATAAGGAAACATAAAACTAGAAACTAAGTATAAGCTCCTTATGATTGTGGCTCATTCACAGTTGTAAAACCAAAGCAAATTTACAGATTAATTTCAAGCAGAACCACAAAAGGCAATAACATTCAAATTAACCTCATTAATGTAATGAGAGAGATGACGACATGTTGCCGTGGCTGTATCGTTTCTCGCCACATGGCTCTGGCACTGACGGCTAAGACACAGGAGGATGCTGAAAAAGGGCTACTGTGTCTTCACCCCCTCTCCCCCCAGCTAGAATCCACTGAGTCCCAGATCCCTCCATCCATCACATAGCAACTTCAGCTCCATTGTTAACACCAGACTTCTCTCAGGATGACTGGGCTTTCCGACTTATACCAATGTTCTTTCTTCCCCTGACTCAACCCTCCCTTAATTGGGCCATAACGCATTAGGGTTGAAGTTGCTGGCCCTGTGTGATACCCTTGCTGAGCAGTGGTCAAAACAATGGTGAGTGGTGTGTTCATGTGCCGATTCAGCAGCATGCAGAGGGACGGAAGTGACAAGCCATGGGACAAGGACTCTGGACACTCATTTCAGAGAGCGGCAGGATCCATTTGGGTCCTATCTGATGCGATCCCTCCGCACAATGCAATGTGAGTCCTCAGGCATGCCCAGTGGGAGTCACGCGAGCGCCTGCACTGCATCTCTGTCAATGAAGGATGGGGCGTTCTGTTTCCATCACCAGGAAAGAAGGCTCAGCAGTTACAACTAAAGGAACTGCCCATCTTAGTCTTAATTCTTTCACTCTTAAGAAACACAGAAAGCACAACAATTGGAATTAAAAAGCAGTTTACCAAAATCCGGGGTAGCCGCATTGTTGTGATCATTAAAAGAGAAAGTGGTGTAAGAATATGTTCTATGGGGGTGTGGTGAGGTGTGGGAGAAGGGGTGCCTCAGCGGGTCAATGCAGAGGCATCCCTTCCCCCTAAGGGACCAGACACGGTATAGCATAGAATAGATTTTATTCAGGCCATGGGGAGGGGAGTTAAGGGGGTAGTAGAGACAGAGAAAGGCAGAGAGAAGAGAAGCAGAGGACAGCCATGACCACGTGGAGAGACGGGGGAAGGGAGGGAGAAAGGGAAGAGCCCAAGAGGGCAAAAGAGAACAAGAGACAAGAGAGAGAGGAGGGGCAGGAAACCCCTTTTATAGTGGGTCAGGCCTACCCGGCTGTTGCCAGGTAACGGTGGGGAGGGGCATACCTGACCCTTGCCAGGTAACTGTGGGGTGGAGCTTAGACAGAATCCTAACAGGCATGGCTTAGAGGGTAGAGAGTTTATTCCCTGCAACCCACACAGTGGGAGAAGAAACCTGACTCTTGCTTGCTGTGGTCAGAAGGCCACATGTGTGCACCCATGGCACACGGACACACAGACACGCACACCTATCCACATCCGCACAAATAGAAAATGTAATGAAAACTTTAAATAAGCGAAAGTTCAAGAAACAACCTGCATTTTTTTTTTCCTAGAAGGAACGCACGAGGATGCGTGCCGAATATAAATGTTTCCGGTGATAAGCAGCTCACGTCGTGAAGTGTCATGATAAAGAAGACTGCAGCGAAAACAGATTTGCCTAATAACAGTAGAAATGCTTTCTATGAACCAAAGGGATAATTTCCATGGTTATCCACATCCAGTGAATATAGGAGCTCAGACTTCTGTAATTAAGTCGAACAAACAAACAAACAAACATAAATAAATAAATAAAAAGAGGAGACAGAGATAAGGAAGGAAAAAAAGAGCTGATGTGACAGGTATCTACAAGAGACACAAATTCATAAAGAGTCTTTTAAAAATCTGACTTCACAAGATGGAGACAAGGGACCTTGAAAGTTTCAATTGTAAAACCCTCCTTTAAAAGGCAAATGAGTATCTAAACCCAGTTTCGATATTGGGGTAATGCTGGTTACATAAAATGAGTTTGGCAGTGCCCCTTCCTAGCTTATGAGACACCTTGAGGCACAGAGGTATTTACTCTTGTTTAAAGATAAAGCAGACCAGCCCTGAATCCCCCAGGACACAGGCTGCTAAGATGGGAGACATGTTATTAGTTCTTCCATTTCACTGCTTGGTCATGTCTGTTTAATTCTATCAGGTTGCGTGTAATGTGGAAGTATACCCATTTCTAAGCTGTTGGAATGCAGGTTTTCAAAGTACGCCCCTACAATCCAGCATTTTGTTGTTACCTGTTGTGATGTCTCCCTTTCTTGCCTTTTGTTTTATACTTTTAAGGCTGGTCAATGCAGGTGGACTTAAAAGTGGATGCAGGGAATGGCCTTAAGTTCCTGATCCTTCTGGCTTCCTCCCCCCACCACCCCCTGTGCCGGAGTTACATGTGTATACCACCTTGTCCATCTTTCTGTCTCTAGTATTATGGGTTTGAATCTAATCTCTTTCTTTTAGTTAGTTTTGCTAAGGATTTTTTCAATCTCATTTATTTTTTAAAAGGACCAACTTGTTTTTCATTGATGCTTTGTTATTATTCATTTCCATATCATTAATTTATGTCCTATTATTAATTATTTCTTTCCACCTATTGCTGGTTCTTGTTTTTCTAAGACTTTGAGGTATATCACTAAGTCACTTGAGATTTCTCTGGTGTGTGTGTGTGTGTGTGTGTGTGTGTGTGTGTGTGTGTATGTTGTGTGTATTCTATACAGTTTGGGAAGACTATTCAAGATATGTCTGCAAAGTCCATTTGACTTATAATATCATTTAATTATGATATTTCTAATGGGCTTTTTGCCTGTATGATATGTCTATTGTTGAGAGTGGGAAATTGACTTTACAGATTATTATTATTATGTTGAGACTAATCTGTATCTTTAAATCAGGAGGTTGTTTTGTAAAATTAGTACATCCAGTTTTGGTCCATATGATTCTTAATAAAAGATTTCTCTGAGCTCTTTGTGTCGGTTCAGGAAGTTGTCTCCTATGCCAATGCATTTGAGATTATTCCCCACTTTCTCTTCTATTAGATTTAGTGAATCCAGTTAGACCAGCAACATTTGTTGACTATGCTATCTTTTCCCATTGTTTGGTTTTGGCTTGTCAAAAATCAAGTGTCTGTAGGTATGTGGATTTATTTCTGGGTCTTTGATTTGATTTCATTAGTCAACCTATCTATTTCTATACAAATACCATGCAGTTTTTATTACCATTGCTCTGTAGTACAGCTTGAAGTCAGGGGTAGTGATGCCTCCAGAAGTTTTCTTATTGTTGAGGATTATTTTAGCTATCCTGTATTTTTTTGTTTTTTCCATATTGTAGTGGCTATTCCTGGTTGTCAACTTGACTAAATCTGGAATGAACTAAACAAGAATTGGAAGGCTCACCTATAATCCTAATCTGGAGGCTCAGAGATACAAGTTTCTGACCTGGAGATCTTGATGCATAGTGACTATGAATTCCAGAAGATTAAGATTAAGGAATCTCTGAGTTCAAGGTCATCTGGGATTAAAGGCGTGGTGGCACACGCCTTTAATCTGGGCCACACCCTCTGCTGGAGACCTATATAAGGACATTGGAAGAAGGAAGATTTCACTCTGGCTTTTCCTGGCCTACCTCGTGGGACTGAGCAACTGCTAGATCCTCGGACTTCCATCCACAAGTACTGCTGACTATTGTTGGGGAGTTTAACTACAAGCTGTAAGTCATCCACAAATTCCCTAACTATATAGGGACTACCCATACGTTCTGTGACTTTAGAGAACCTGACTAATACACATATGAAGTGGAGAATTGTTCTTTCAGGTCTTCAAAGAATTGTGTTGGAATTTTGGTAGGATTTTCATTGAGTCTGTAGATTACTTTTGATAAATGGCAATATTTACTATACTTGTGGACAAGTGACTAGTATAACTGTCCTCTGAGAGGCCTCACCCAGCAGCTGACAAAAACAACTGAGATGCAGAGGCCCATAGCCCAGAGAATGGTGGAGCTCAGAGAATCTTGTGGAAGAAAGGGAGAAAGGATTAAAAGAGCCAGAGAGGTCAGGATACCACACAAGAAAACCTAAAGAATCAATTAACCTGGGCCCATAGGCAGTCTTTACTCTGCAGGCAATTGAGTCAGAGACAGCCCCTGCTTTAGTTGTTAGGTGACCCACATGAAGACCAAACTGCACATCTGGTACATACATGTAGAGGGCCTAGGTCTGTCCTGTGTACACTTTTTAATTGGTGGCTCAGTCTCAGTGAGACTGCTTATAACAACCCTGAGTCCAACATTGCTTTAAATGGAAAAGACTTACAATGTCTAAACTAGAGTAATAAGAAAAAACAGTGGGATGAGAATTGATAAAACCAGGAAAGGGAGAAGTCAATGTATTCTTATTTGTAGACTATGATATCATCCTACATGGACACTGACCCTGACGACCCCACAGAAAATCCTTAGAACTGATAAACACTTTCAGCATAGAAGCAAGGCACAAAATGAGCATCCAATAGCTTTCCTATATACCAAAGCGATCATGTTGAGAAAGAAATCCAGCAGGCAATCCAATTCATAATACCTAAGAATATGCCTAGTACAGGAAGTGAAAGACCCCTGCAATGCAAACTGTAAAACACTAAAGAAAGAAATTGAAGAAGACATTAGAGAAAGGAGAGACCTTCTACGCCCATGGAATTTCAGAATTAACCTCATGAAAATAACTATATCCAAAAACAACTTATAGAGTTGATGGAATTCACATCAAAAATCCCAAAATCATTCTGCTCAGAAATAGAAATAATCCAAAAGGACCTATGCTCCACTATGTCCATAACAGTCTTATTTATAATAGCCAGAAGCTGGAAAGAACCCAGATGTCCTTCAACAGAGGAATGGATACAGAAAATGTGGTACATTTACACAATAGAATAATATTCAGCTATTAGAAACAATGACTTCATGAAATTCTTAGGCAAATTGATGGAGCTACAAAATATCATCTTGAGTGAGGTAACCAAATCACAAAAGAACAGAGTATGCACTCGCTGATAAGTGGACATTAGCCCAAAAGCTCAGAATACCCAAGATACAACTCATAGACCAAATGAAGCTCAAGAAGAAGGAAGACCAAAGTGTGGATACTTTTATCCTACTTGGAAGGTGGATCAAAATACCCATGGCTCACACCAACCAATAGACTGAGCATATGGTCCCCAATGGAGGAACTAGAGAAAGGACCCAAGGAGCTGAAGAGGTTTGCAGCCCCACAGGAGGAACAACAATATGAACTAACCAGTACTCCCATAGCTCCCAGGGACTAAACTACTAACCAAAGAGTACACGTGGAGGGACCTGTGGGTCCAGCTACATATGTAGCAGAGAATGGCCATTTCATACATCAATGAAAGGAGAAGCCACTGGTCCTTTGAAGGCTTGACGCCCCAGTGTAGGGGAATGCCAGGTCAGGAAAGTTGAGGGGAGGGTTGTAAGCAGGGGGAGGTGGGATAGGATAGGGGGTTTTCGGAGGGTTAAAGAGGAAGAGGGATACCATTTGAAATGTAAATAAAGCAAATATCTAATAAAAAAGGAAAATAAAGAAATAATCCAAAAATTGATATGGGACACTGACTGTGGAGAACAATAAGCAAACAGCGGTGCTACAATTATCCCATGCTCAACCTAAAGTCACGCTACTGAGGTGTAGTAATAAAACCAACACAGGGCTGGCAAAGCAATAGACATGCCTATCACTGGGACAGAACAGAGGACCTCGAGAAAAGCCACATGCATACAGCCACCTGGTTCTGTACAAAGATGCCAAAACCAGACACCAGAGAGAAGAGGCTCTCTTCACATGGAAGAGCAAGATGGCCTCATGTAGCAGATGAAAGTAGATTCCCATCTCTCACATTCACAAAACCAATTAAAATTAGTCAAAGACCTAAACCTAAGACCTAAACCCCTAAACCTCTAAATTAGAGGACCATGTATGGGAAACATGTTGAAATACAGGCACAGGTAGAACTTTCTGAAGAGGATCCAATAACTCATGAAATAATCTCAAGAACTAATAATCAGGATGGCATGACATTAAAGTCTCTGTGCAGCAAATAAAATAATCTAGTAAAAAGAATTAGTCTGAGAACAAAGATCTTTGCAGTCTGCATGGTATGTTAAAGGGTTATAAACGGGGACATATTTCAAAAAAAATCAAAGACCTACAAAAAGCAAGGCAAACAACTCACTCAATAACTGGACTAATGAAATGAGCAGTCAGTTTTCTAAAGGTGAATTATACAGGCAGTAAGTGTGAAAAATAATCAATATTCTCAGCCATCTGGGAAATGTGAAGGAAAAGCTACATTGAGATTATATCTCAAACCAGTCAGAAAGGAATGGTTGAGAAAGTAATAGAACCAGAATGGGTGCTGGTTTAGGGAAGAAGAAGCCTAATACACTGCAGGTAGGGATTTATTCGGCCCCAATATTGTGCTAATATGTTACACAGCAGACTGTCCATATGACCTCAGATATAACACTCCTGGATCAGTACCTAAAGTCAATGATCTCAGATATACTTATGGATTGCACATCCATATTTACGGCTGTAATGTTCCCAGGATCCTAGATCTAGAATCAGCCTAGGTATCTGTCAGCATGTGGACAGATAGACAGAATGTGGTATGTATAAACAGTGGTGTTTCATCCAGCTATAAAGAGGAATGGATTTGTGTCATCTGCTGCAAAATGTATGCAGCTGAAGATAATTATATGAGCAAAATATACAGGAGCCCCAAAGGCAAATATTACATGCTTTCTCTAAATTGTGCACTATAAGAGTGTGTATAGGTGCATAAAATTGTGTGTGTGTGTGTGTGTGTGTGCACGTGATGGTCATAGAAAAAAGACTGTTTGGGATGAAGAAGAGGAGGAAGAGAGTAAAGGAAGAGAAAATATGGCCAAAATACATGATACACTAGAATGATAGAATGATAGATGAAGTTTTTAGGCAAATAGAAGTTCAAATAGCCAATAGAGATATTATTTGATACCTAGTAAAACATATGCTAAGAGTCTGTCTTACAGCTCAAAAATCTTCATCTCAAAAATGATCTAGTCATTTCTCAAACTCCAAAGGCAAGTCTACCAAACGCCGATGGAACGCGAGGAACAGGAAGCTATTCGTTATTATATAAGTTGGTATATAGCTTTATCTTCTCAAGCCAGAATAGGCTCTGAGACTCCAGGAACACTGAAGTGAATTATTCTCGTCATGATTTATGAAAACACCTCATTAACTGATTACTGATCTCATAGCTTCAGCACGGAAACTGAGAAGTGTGCTTCTGATGTCACAGTCAGGATGAGTGACATCCTGACTGTTACAATCTCTCCTGTTCCACTGAGAGGCACTGAGAAACTGCCTGTTCTTTCTAACCAGGGAATGGCATGCATTAAATAAAGAGACGATTCCTCAGTGATCTTTGGGTATATGAAAACCTTTTAAGACTTTGCAAATATGTTTTAAAATAATGACTCTGTGCACACAGGAATCAACACCAGTTGATTCTTAGCTCCGAGGCAAGAAAATGAGGTTGTAAAGGATTAGCACTGAAGTATTCTTTTACCTTAAGTTAAACCCCAGCATGGAAACGCACTGCTCAGCATCTTTCAGCCACAGGAACAGTGGATGCTGCTTTAAAGTGTCTCTATTTCCCAGTCTGTCCTAGGCAGCTGCATAAGCCAGGCTTTTTGTCACTCGGACAGATGTGTAAGAGGAACAGTTTATTATGAATCTTGGTTCCAGAGACTTTGGCCCATGATCAACTGGCTCTTATGTTTTTCTTTTTGACTTAATTTGTCTGAAGTGTTGGGGAGATGGCTCAGTGGTTAAGAACACTTGCCGTTCTTGCATAGAATTCAGCACCCACCAGGCAGCTCACACCCATCTGTAGCTCCAGTTTCCAAGGATCTGATGCCCTCTTCTAGCCTCTGTGGATACTACATACACATTGTATGCATGTATATCGGCAAACAAAACTCTTGTACAAATAAAAATATGTACATATTTGTTAAAGAAAAAATTAACTTACACGACTGTATTACATCTCAGAGGAAAGAACATCGTATGGAGACGATTTCCAAGTGCCATCTGAGTGGAATGTGACTCTGCTACTTAGTCTTTCCAAATTCCATGAAATTCTTCTTCTTTCTGCCAGCAAGTATCCACCACACAAACCAAATAGACCAAAAGTAGGTGTCCAACGCATATATGGCAGCTAAAATTTATAAATGCTAGCCTGACAGATAGGCAAACTCATGCTATTCCAAGAGTCCTAACACAGCTCATGTCACACCAAGGTCAGTCATTCAAAATTACATCTTGTCCAGTCAGTTGAAAACTATCCATCAGAGCCACTCTCCCAGTAGTCACTGTGTGCAAATGATGACCCAAGGCTGTTCTTTCAAAAAGCAGGAAAGAAACAGGTGTGATTATCACTGCTGGAACCAGCTGTACTCACCACAGCTGGAAACAAGTGTGCTCATCACAGCTGGAACCACATGTGCTTATCAGTGCTGGAACTAGCTGTGCTCATCACTGCTGGAAGCAGATAGTATAAGCAGACAGAGTTCTGTTGCAGATAAAGGGTTAACCAAGATTGTGATATTGAGAATGAAAGGAAATGAGATGACTACAAGATAGTTGAAGAATACACAAATGGTCCTACACATGGACATTCTTAATCCAAAACCTAAAATATTCTAAGTGATTTATAAAAGTTTCCTTCGATCTGAATACCTTCTACCTGAGGACTAACTTTCATGGTACCAGAAAGCACCATGCATGCACACAAGGAGGAAAGTAGCCAACAGTCCTACCCAACTATGGCACCTCTGAGTCACAATATTAAGCAGCCTGGCATGATAATCCTAAGGGCGCGGTAGTGGCACACTTGTCTTTCCAGTAACCACCAGCTCTCTGCACAGGCTCACTCAACAAGAGGAAAATTGTACCTGGAACTGGAAACCTAGCCAACTACCCAGGGCTTGTGAAGTCATGAATCTTGGAGGAGAACCTTCAACTGTCACTTTACTAAACCAGCACAATCCTTAACGACGTTCTTAATATGTGTACTTATCGCCACAAGTAAGTGTAGTGCTCACCCTTCATAAGGAAACCCTCTCCTTGCAACGTTCACAGATCATTACAATCAAACAAAACCACAACCGATTGAAATGCAGAGTCCGGAGTCCAGTCCCGACGGATACATCTACAAAAAAATAAAAATAAAATCAAATGCACCAAAGGCTCAGGAAACACTGAGGAAGATGGGGTGGAAAGATTGTAAGAGCCGGAAGATCAGAGAGTTTGATGTGAGATTGTGTCTCCCGGTAATGTCAGATACTACACCCATAAAGTCTCCCTGTCATCACTGCCCTGAGCAAGAACAGCACCAATGGACATGCCTAGGTGGATAGGGAAACTCCCATGAGCCCTACACAAAAAACTACAAGCAACTAATGGACGCTGGTTACAGGAGAAATAGTTTTCCTCAGGGAAGAGTGTACCACTACCACTGCCTATCCACTACCAAATGGTTATCCCTGTAAAAACATGCAAGTGACATTCTACAGATTGAACCAATTGTATTTAGGGATATATAGGCATATATGTAGTATGCATTCAGCAACAGTGAAAAAAGAGGGCATGGATCTGAAGGAGAGCAAGGAGGATTTGGAGGAATGAAAGGGAAGGGGGGAATGATGTAATCACAGGCACAATTAAAAATTTGCCTTCAGTCTGTGTGGGAGCAACGTAAATGATTTTTGTGTTTAGATTTGGGTCTGATTCCCTAGGTTCTCATGATGGGCCTGAAAATATCCCAAAGTCCCAAGCATTTTGAGTAAGGCATACACAACTGGTAATGACTAGATGGGCACTGGAGAGGGAGAAGGAAGATGAATGGCAAGCCATTCATTCATTCATTTATTCAGTTACTCAGCAAATGCCTATTAAATACCTGTAACACAGCAGACACCATTCTTGGCTGTAGGACTACAATAGCCCCTGTTCTCAGCGGATACGACAGCCCCTGTTCTCAATGGAACTTGATCACTAGTATGGTGAGACAGATAAGAAAAAAAGTGTGTGTCACAATTTCAACAGACAAAGAAAGAGGGCTCCCTGGTGTATAAAGAGGCAGAGATTGAGAGAATGGCCAGAAGGCTGTACCGATAAGGCAGCCACAGTGTATAATCTGAGTGGATAAGGAAGCAGACCAAGTCCAGAGCCGATAAAGAGTCCTGAGGAGACTGTAACTACAAACATGGCAAGTAAGGTGTCGGAAACTGCCTCTCCCATTCCAAAACTCTTGACCGGAGAAGAGAGAGCAAAGATCACCTAAGGATGAAGTGACGGGGGGGGGGGGGTGGATGGGGGTAGGGGTGGGGGGTGAGGGGAGTGGGGGGTGGGTTTGAGAGGGGGAGAAACAGGCATGACCTTTGCACACCACAAATACCCAGTGCTTGGTTCTGGATGAGATGAGGACCTGGGGAGTCTCTGGTGCATAGAAATTTTGGGGACTAATTGCTGTTTAGTTAGGAAGGATGAAAGTTAAGAAAGCAGTAAAATCTGTGTAAAGAGACCAGGCAAGAAAGATTGAAATTTAGTAAGGTTAATAACAGAGAGTAAGGACGGTCATAAATTCGGAGTGTGTTTCCTGGATAAGGTTGGCAGGATTTATTAAGGATTTGTTAGAAATGTGAGAAGAAGAGGGATCTTAAAACTACAACTTTTGCACTGGAGAGATGGCTCAGTGGTTAAGAGCACTGACTGCTCTTCTGAAGGTCTTGAGTTCAAATCCCAGCAACCACATGGTGGCTCACAACCATCAAAATGAGATCTGATGCCTTCTTCAGGTTTGTCCTCTTCTGGTTTGTCTGAAGACGGCTACAGTGTATTTATTTATAATAATAAATAAATCTTTGGGCCTGAGCAAGCAGGGACTGACCAGAGCAAGTGGAATTAACCGGAGCGAGCAGAAGTCCTAAGTTCAATTACCAGCAACCACATGAAGGCTCACAACCATCTGTACAGCTACAGTGTACTCATATACATAAAATAAATAAATAAAATAAATCTTTAAAGAAAAAAATAAACAAGAAAACTACAAGTGTCCTGAGAGACTTGAAGAAACGAGTCAGGGAAGGTTCCAAGAGAAGTGGGTGTGGACCTGTGAGTTTCAGAGTTAAGTGCATAGGTAAGGATGGGATTAGGTAGGAAGTTGAGAAAAGTCAGCCTGCTTTCTTATAGAACTCAGGACCACCAGTCTAGGAGTGGTCCTACCCACAATGGGCTGGGCCCTACCCCATCAATCACTAGGAAAATGCCCACCTGGCTTGTCTACAGCCTGATCTTCTGGAGACATTTTCTCAATTGAGGTTCCCTTCTCTCTGTTGACCCTAGTTTGTTGACATAACATGTGCCAACACAGCTGTGTTATTTTATCAAAGCAACATAAAAGTAACTCGTACAGAGGCAAAGGATGGACATGTAAATGTGGGAGTCACCGGCTATTGGATGACGCTCTTCCCCAAATCCATTCATCTGTTCCATGCTTCTATGAAGCAACTGCACAGAATGGGCCGGTGTCTACTAGAATATCACTTGATATTGTTGATTCATTTATTGAGATGGGGTTACATCTACACCAAGCTGACCTCAAGCTCCCTAAGTAGCCAACTGTGACCTTGAACTCCCGATCTTCCAGCTTCCAATGGCTGGAATTTCAGGTCTCAGCCACTCTGATGGGCTCACTCGGGGTTATTTTTGGTGAAGTCTTGTTATTTCAGAGGTGGGAGGAGATGGTTGGACAGGATTCTCCTTTAAACCTCTATCATAACATAGAAGATGAGGGGGCAAAGCAGACAGCCTCTCTCTCCTGAGCAGACGCAAAAGCTCTGCTCCCAGACCACTCTGTGAGGATTCGTTTTCAGAATGCATAGATGCTTGTTATTTCTCTGAGAAACTACAAAACATACAAAAGAATAAAAATAAAAAGTTTTAAAGTATGTGTATTCCTTCAATTAAAGTCATGATCTAATCCTTAAATATTAACATAGCTATAGAGGTAATAGTTTTAAAATACATTTCGCCATGCCAGTGAACATCTAAAAATCACTACCCACAGGAAGAAATTTAGAAATATTTCTAATACAATTGTTAAAGAATTACTGAATCTTATAAAATAATATTTCAATAATATTAATTTGAATTTATTTTGCCTCTATTCCCTTGGTTTGTTTTTTTATTTTTTTGTTTTTGGTTTTATTGAGTTTTTGAGGGGGTGTTGGTGTGATATGGTGTGTGTGTGTGTGTGTGTGTGTGTGTGTGTGTGTGACGTAAGTGTTTGAGAGTGATAAATATACTCCTTGAGGGATGAATTTTAATGCAAATCATTTGTGCCAAATAATTTATCATGTGTGAAAACTGGTCTCCACATTTAATTGCTGGCATTTGGGGCTGTGGCTCTCTTGGGCATGGCATACACTGTGTTAGAGGTCATTCTTTTCTTTGTTTTGCTCTGTTTGGGTATTCTGACCAGAAAGCAAGACAGGGGACATGAACACGTCTGTGGCAAAGGGTGACTAGGTGTACCAGGACCGATTTTAAACAAGCCAGTCTTCCCTATCCTTTGTATAAATTAATAGCTTAAATCAAGACAAAATGCTTAGAATGCATCCCATGTTTCTGGACTCAGATTAACTCATATCTGTTCATTGAAACAGTCATTTGGTACTATGACTAGTTATGTATGATATTTACCTTACAGTTTTAATAGTATTTAAAATAAAATATTGCCCAAAGTATTGATAGTTGTATCATTTTTTCCAAACTATTTCACTCTTTTCTCTGTAGGCTGTCGCATTTCTGTTGTTTACTTACCTTTTATTTATTGTTTGCAAGTGTTTATTAGGGCACATACCCAGATTCGTGTGCGTGCTAGGCTACCATTCTTCCAACGAGCTGTGTCCCCAGCTCCTCATCATTTTTCAATCACAAAAAAATATGTGCCCACGGAGGAAATTGGAAAATAGTTAATTGGTTTTTTTTCTTTTCTTTTATTTATTTATTTACACTCCAGATTTTATTTCACACCCTCCCCCCGTCTACCCTCCGACTGTTCCACATTCCATACCTCCTCCCCACCCCCCTGTCTCCACATGGATGTCCCCACCCCAAGCTCCCACCCCATCTGACCTCTAAACTCCCTGGGGTCTCCAGTCTCTTGAGGGTTAGAAACATCTTCTTTGACTGAACCCAGACCTGGCTGTTTATGTGTTGGGGGTCTGATATCAGCTGGTGTATGCTGCCTGGTTGGTGGACCAGTGTTTGAGAGATCTCGGGGGTCCAGGTTAATTGAGACTGCTGGTCCTCCTATAGGGTCGCCCTTCTCCTCAGCTTCTTCCAGCCTTCCCTAATCCAACCACAGGGGTCAGTAGCTTCTGTCCATTGATTAGATGTAAGAATCTGCATCTGACTCTTTCAGCTGCTTGTTGGGACTTTCAGAGGGCAGTTATGGTAGATCCCTTTTTGTGAGCGCTCCATAGCCTCAGTAATAGTGTCAGGCCTTGGGGCCTCCCCTTGAGCTGGATCCCTCTTTGGACCTGTTGCTGGACCTTCTTTTCCTCAGGCTTCCCTCCATTTTCATCCCTGCAGTTCTTTCAGACAGGGAACAATTATGGGTTAGAGTTTTCACTGTGGGATGGCAATCTCCTCCCTCACTTGATGCCCTGTCTTCCTGCTGGACGTGAGCTCTGTAAGTTCCCTCTCCCTACTGTCAGGGACTTCATCTAAGGTCCCTTTGAGTCCTGAGAGTCGCTCATCTCCCAGGTCTCTGGTGTATTCTGGAGGGTCTGCCAACCTCCTACCTCCTGAGGTTGCCTGTTTCCATTCTTTCTACTGGCCCTCAGGGCTTCAGTCCTTTTCCCTCACCCAATACCAGATCAGCTTCCCCCACCACCACCATTCACTTTCCCTCCCAGGTCCCTCCCTCCTTCCCTCCCTCCCCTCCCCCCTTGTGATTGTTTTCTTCTCCCTCCCAAATGGGCCCTTCAGCTTGTTGAGCTTTTTGAGTTGTATCTTGGGTATTTTTTCCTTTTTTTTTTTTGCTAATATTCACTTATTAGTGAGTACATATCATACATGTCCTTTTGGGTCTGAGTTAACCTTATAGAAGATTGGAAGGTACAGTGGCTATTCCTGGTTGTCATTTTGACTATATATGGAATGAACTAATCAAGAAGGCTCACCTATGATCCTAATCTGGAGACTCAGAGATACAAGCTTCTGACCTAGATCTTGGCATGGAGATCTTGAAGCATAGTGGCTATGAATTCCAGAAGATTAAGACAAGGAGATCTCCGAGTTCAATGTCATCTGGGATTAATGGCGCAGTGGCACATGCCTTTAATCTGGGCCACACCCTCTGCTGGAGACCTATATAAGGACATTGGAAGAAGGAAGATTTACTCTCACTATTCCTGGTCTGCTTGCCTCGTGGGACTGAGCAACTGCTAGATTCACAGCTACTGCTGATCATTGTTGGGGAGTTGGACTACAAGCTGTAAGTCATCAAGAAATTCCCTAACTATATAGAGACTGCCCATACGTTCTGTGAGTCTAGAGAACCCTGACTAATACAGGAGGTATGAACTTAACTGTACATATTATGATCATACTATGTACATATGATTATGAATATAATCATAACATAGAAACATTTAGAAAAGACATTCCAGAGACACTCTCATGGGTGGGGGAAACAGTCCAACAATTGCATCATGACTTCAGTTCCTTCCTGCTGTCCGGTAAGATACCACGAAGAAAAGATCATAAAAGTTTATTGTGGTCCCAGTTCCACAAAGATAGATGGCCTCAGGTGGGACTGAGTGCCAGAAGGAGCAAGAAACAGTCTGGTGACATTGTGTCCTCATTTTGTCAGCAAGAAGAGAACAGGACGTGGGGCCAGCTGCAAGGCCTGCCTCCAGCAAGCCTCCAGCGAGCCTCCAGCAGACTCTACTTCTGAAACCCACGATACCCAAGTAGGACCAAGTGTTCAGACACGTGGCCTATGGGGGACATTTTGTATTGAAATCACATCTTGTGTGCACAAAGCTCTGGATTCAACTCCTAGCACCCCAAGAAAATAAAAGTTCAGTTTCCAGTATGTAAATAGCTGGGATCCACAGACTCACTGTTTATGATTTATTTTCTTTTCAAATGGATGCACATTTGACTGTTACTCTAAAAGTTGCTGTCAGTTTTTCTCCTCTATGACTAACTCAGCCCCCAGGTGAATTGTAACTAATTAGTCAGAAACAAGTGCTTTTTAATTCCACTTGAAAAATATCCCAAGGAGGAGAGTCCCAGTTGGCTTGAATGATCTGTTACTAAACTCCCTTCCTGTTCTTTATAGCTCTACCACAAGGAAGCACTTCATTATGGTTCATTCAAATCTCTTAAACCCCAACTTAGCTCCCGTTCTTCTCTTGGGATCAGTTGTGCGTGAATCCTTTGCTTTTCCTGGCAGTCAAGGCACATGACTTCCGGTCCAGACTGTCTGGCCTTTTCCTTTTCTGATGGCTGTAATCCACCCATCCTTATTTATTTGAGAATGACAATTACATTCATGCAGTGCTTGGTCACAAATTCTCCTTGTATAGTCAGTTTCTATAATGATTATCACCAATTAGCCTCCTTTTCTTGCATGAATTTGTAAAACTGGGTCTACGGGGTACAGCTCAGTCGCAAAGCATGTATGTAGTACGTTACAAAAACTACCTAATAATATGGGAAGAGAGGGGAGGTCAGTTGTACAGAACTTGCCTGGCATTGACTACAAGTCCTACACGTTGGTTGCCCTATTTGGAGGTGGATTTATTGAAATTAAGAAGGGGAAAACTCAGTGCGGATTTATGAACACAAGCTTACTAGTATTAAAAATTTGGAAATAAAGGTAATAAAATGCTAGGGGCTGACCAACCAGGGCAGGTAAACAGGGTTATCTGTGTGAGAGAAAATGGACAGACTAAAGCAGCTGCCAAACTCTGGTGAAACCCGGGGAAGTCAGGGCATCCTTCTCAGTATATACCAATCTTGCAGTGATGGTCCTTCCCAGCAACATGATAGCTGTTATAGACATATAAATGGACAGATGTAATCAATATAACCTTGCCCAGTAAAACTCCAAATATAGACACTGAAATTTAACTTTTATATCATTTTAATGTAAAACAGATAGGTCATATTAATTAAGTCACTGGGCCAACCTCTGGGATCCTGAGATACAGTGAATGGGTTGGCTAAACTTTGGAACCTGATTGAGATGCAAGTTACAGGGCAGTCATGAGGTTAGTGTTGATTCTCTATTTGACAGGTTTTAGATAATTGAAGAGACAAGCCTTAGGTACATCTGTGAGGGACTCTCTCTTCCCTGAACCTGTAGAGAGGGTTGTCCTAATTAGGTTAATTGATGTGAGAAGACACATCTTAACCATGGGTCAGACTGTTCCCTGGACAGCGAGACTTGACCATACAAGACAGAAAAAGTGCTTTGAGCACACATGTGTGCTCATAGCTTTCTGATTCCTGTGATAAAGCAAACTTACAGCTCCTGCCCTTTGACCATAATGGACTGTATCCCTGAGCTGTGAGCCAAGAACCCTCTTGCCCTCCATTGCTTACTTATATCTGGTGTTTAGTCACAGCAATGGGAAAAATAGCTAAATTAGCACTGTTGTTGCGTAATGTAAGCTTTAACAGGCTCATCATGTCCTGCTCCTTATCAAGGAAGCAAACCTCAAAACAAGATCTAAACTCATCTCAGGCAACTTCAGCCTCCTGAGGTTTTAATTCATAGATGTTGACAAAGTGGAACAAGACTGGACAAGAGGAAAATAAAAAACTCCACTAAATTTTGTCTTATATGGCTGGGGATCGAACCCAAGATCAGGTATCTAGATCCATCCTTTGGAGGTTTTTTGATTGTTTATTTGTTTGTTTGTTTAGGTAGTCCCTCCTGGGACTGAGCAACTGCTAGATCCTTGGACTTCCATCCACAGCTGCTGCTGACCATTGTTGGGGAGTTGGACTACAGGCTGTAAGTCATTGACAAATTCCCTAACTATATAGAGACTACCCATACGTTCTGTGACTCTAGAGAACCCTGACTAATACACTGGGGTTACAGGCCTAGACCACTACACCCAACTTGAGGGCTTATTTATTTATTTATTTATTTATTTTTGTAATGCTTCAAAGATATTTTATTCAATCAAATCTGAAGAAAACGTTTTCCCATCTTAAAACAAATTGTCATAATTAGGAAGATGTCTGTGATTCAATACAAAGTGCAACATACCAGAAGAATTTGAGATTAGTGATATACTTTGATGGGCTGGAGAGACGGCTGCTCAGTGTTTAAGAGCACTGGCTATTCTTCCAGAGGTCCTAAATTTAATTCTCAGCAACCACATGGTGGTTCACAACCATCTGTAATGGGATCTGATGCCCTCTTCTGGTGTGTCTGAAGATATCTACAGTATACTCATATAAATTAATAAATCAAAAGGAGGAGGAGGAGGAGGAGGAGAACCCTTGAAGAGACCTGACTTTGGAGACCAGCCTGCTTTTCCAACAGTAGACTCTGATTCATGTAGCTACCTTAGAGAAAACAAAGTCACAAAAGTCAGACCCATGCAATGAGGACCTTCAAGGGCGTTGGGCTGCCTGTGATGGAGGCAAAGGTGGTACCTGGTACCACTTTTGCACCGTTGAATTTTATTTCATTTTTTAAAAAGGGAAGAAACAAATGGGGGAGAGGAATATTATGACTGTTATTTGTGTGTTACATACTGAAAACAATAACTTAGATATCACTTTAAGAGCACATGGAGTTCAAGCCTGCCCCCTGCCCGGTAGCATTGTTCTGCTAGCTACTGCAGGGTGTTGTCTTCCTAACTATTGATGACTGCCAAAGTACAACCCCCTCTGGGCCATCCTTGGGGTGATTCAGCTGCAAAACCTATTCCAGAAGTGGCCAAGTCACCACCCATATGTGCTATGCATCTCTTGGCACATGTATCCATTCTTTTCTTCCCTCCATTCAGAAATCTTCTGTTGAGTTTCTGTTGTTTTCTCCAGCTCTGGGCTTAGTTGATAAGCTCATTCTTAAGAACTTACAGATTTGAACAAGGAAATGGGATGTAAACGCAGTGACTGCTGAGGAACAATACAAAAGGCTCGTACGTGGTTAAACAGTGGAGCTGGTGCCGGGGACAACAGTTCTTTGAGCTTCCGGAGAGAGAAGGATGATGGAGGAGCATCCTTGGATGTGGTTTAGGGAGTGAGGCAACTTGGACTGAACTCTAAAGAATAAACCAGAACAAGGGTTAACCGGCACTGCTGTTGCTGAGCTGTAGAGTTAAGTTCTGGTGGCGCTCAGCCCTCCCTCCACTTTCCGGGTGGGGAAGCTGTTCAGAGTACAGATATCACCCAACTCCAGCAAGAGACACACCCCTGGGCCCAGAATCAGGTTTCCTTGATGGCGGAGGCTAGGATAATCAAGTTTCCTGTTTTTAGGTAGGGTCTTATATAAACCCCAAATCCCTATGTGACATAGGATGAAATTACACTAATAAGTGCTAAATTACAGGAATGTGCTGATGTGCTCTTTGTTTGTTTTCCTATGTGGTGTTGTGGAAGGAACTTGAGCACTCCAGGCAAGCATTTCTGCCGAATCAAACCCAGTCTTTGTTATTCTGAACTGTAAGGAGTACCCAGTAACAAGCACCATCCTCTGTGAATTAATAAATATAATAATGCGTTATATACATATATATGAATGTACATATGGTTGAAATTCAAATTCTCATTTCAAATTCTATGTCATTAAAAGAAAAAAAACTATCACAGACAAATTGGACAATTGACCCGTGGTCACTCCAATTGGTCTCTGGCAGTAATCAAAATAGAAGACACATTTGGGATGGCTGTGTCACCTCCTTGGTACACATTGTCTGTGACCCTGTGTGAAAAATGGGAACCTGGATCATACTCCTCACTCCCAACAGCCCAGTACTACATCATCAAGAAAAGTACATACAGTCACCTAACCCAGACACTATTGTGGATGCCAACAAGTGCTTGCTGACAGGAGCCTGAGATAGCTGTCTCCTTAGAGGCTCTGCCAAAGCCTGACAAACACAGAAGTGGATGCTCTCAGCCAGTCATTGGACTGAGCACAGGGTCCCCAATGGAAGAGCTAGAGAAAGGACCCAAGAAGCTGAAGGGGTTTGTAGCCCCATAGGAGGAACAACAATATGAACCAACCAGTACCCCCAGAACTCCCAGGGACTAAACCACCAACCAAAGAGTACACATGGAGGGATTCATAGCTCCAGCCACACATGTAGCAGAAGATGGCCTTGTGGGACATCAATGAGAGGAGAGGCCCTTGGTCCTGTGAAGACTCTATGCCCCAGTATAGGTGAATGCCAGGACAGGGAAGCAGGAGTGGGGTGGGTTGGTGAGCAGGGAGAAAAGGGATGGGATAGGGGGGTTTTGGAGGGGAAATGAGGAAAGGGGATAACATTTGAAATGTAAATAAAGAAAATATCTAATAAAAAGAAAAAGAGAAAAAAAAGGTGCATGTCGCTGAGGACAAAAGACTCCTGTCATAAAACGGTGTGAGCCTTTCCTCTTTCCAAGAGTGGCTTTGCTTGGAGAAGCAATCATCATGCCCCAGAGAACCCGATCCTTCATTACTTAATTTCCCTTTGATCAAGGGACAAGCTGCTCTGAGACTCAGCTCCACTCTTCCCTGTGAAGCTGTGTGTTAGAAAGAACAGAACTGTGCCCCTCCTTCCCCTAGAAGGGAAAATCATGGGAAGCGCCACTACCCAACCTGAGCTACCAACAAGGCGATGGAGAACTAACAAAAGCAGGTGTGTTTTATAATGTAGGAGCTGGTGTGAAGTACATACAGCACAGGGTCACATGTATGTTACCATTGTATCCGGCATACACCGCCTTCCCACAGAAGTCTGGGAGACTGCAAGCCCAAAGGTCTTCCTTTACATTCTTCCTTTCTCCTGTGTTCTGACCTCTAGGAAATTAGATTTGACAATACCGAGGACATTTCTCCAGACATCATCGTTCCGAACTGATTTAGATGAGAGAATGGCTAAGATTTAAAGGTTTCTATGCCATGCATGTTGTACTGCCCACTCATTACTGAGTCAGGAGAGGGGAATCCTCCACAGGAGGGAGCGACTTCTCCACCAGCACAAGAAATAAAGAGTAAACATGCCACTGCATACCAAAGAGAACAAGGCAGATGTATTTCCTGCCTTCTAGGTGATGCCCGTTCTGAATGGGGATCATGTAAATCAATCGGGAACGTCGGCTTAAAAGCAATAACCGATACATGAATATGCAGCATGTATATTTATTTACGTGAAATGCACAGTCAATCTAATTTAAAGATAGGGATTATGAATAACAGCCTATCTGGGACAGGACTATGGAAGTTGGGGTTCCTTTACAATTCCAGGCAGGAACAAGTCTTAAACTCTATTATGATTTGAATATGCAAATTCCCCCATAGGCTCTTTTCCTTGCATACTTGGTCTCCAGGTGGAAGAGTTGTTTGGCAAGGGCCTGTGTTGGGATGTGGGAAAAAAAGGAGAGCACAGGGACGGAGGCAGATCCCGCATAGGAGAACTCTGGCAGGCAGAGCCTAGGGGGATAGGGGAACACCAGGACGACTGTGAACCACGCTGCGATATGGAGTGCTGGCTCCGGAGCACGAGACTGTCTGGCGAGCGGGGAGGGCAGGGAGGTCCTGCTCAGTAGTGCCATTCTGGTATGGACCTCCCGAGTACCTGTTAAGGAAGCTTGGTTGGCTGAGAGGCAGCTTGGCTGTGAGAAGGCTCGATCCTTTCCCTGCAGCTGGAAATGCTAATACGTTTCCATGCATTTACACGGTGGGTTCGATAAAAGAGACAGTTCATAGTGTTGTGCTTTATTCTTAAAAGAGTAACATGAGAAAAGGAGATAGGGAAGTAAAGAGAAAAGAGAAGATAGAGCGATGAGGGAAGGCCATGACCACGTGGAAAGGGAGGAAAGACTAGAGAGAGACACGAGAGAGATGGGGAGAGATATGAGAAAGAGAGAGAGAGAGAGAGAGAGAGAGAGAGAGAGAGAGAGAGAGAGAGAGAAGAAAAGAGAAGAGAAGAGAAGAGAAGAGAAGAGAAGGGGACGGTAGGGGAGGGGAGGGGAGGGAAGGGAAGGGAAGGGAAGGGAAGGGAAGGGAAGAGAAGAGAAGAGAAGGGAAGAGAGTGAGGAGGGGCGGGAAACCTCCTTAAATAATGGGCTGGGTTACCTGGCTGAGAGCGAGGAGGGCGGGGAAAGCCTGACTGTAGCCAGGTGACTGCAGAGGTGGAGTCCAGCCAGAACACTAGGGGCCTGGGGCGTGGCCACATGTGACTGATGGCCACAGGATTATGGAGTTGAGGAGTCCTTGCTTAACCGAGCTATAGACTGTCTCACACCATGTGGTCCCACATTGAGGCTTGAATGTGACATGTCCCCCACAAGTGTTTGTATTTGAACACTTGGTTCCCAACTGGTGGTGGTGGTAACAAAGATGGTAGAAGCTTTAGAAGGTGGAGCCCTGCTAGAGAAAGAGGGTTGCTGGAGGCCAACCTGGAGGTTAGCTAGCTGAATCCTCTTTCTTGAGCATGGTTGCAATATGGTCAGCTGCCTCCAACCTATCCCCATCTAGAACTGTGTGGCAAGCAATCCATTTCCCTCCAAAGTGCTTCTTGGCCAGAATAATGTCACAGCAATAGAAAAGGTAATGAATCCACTCTAGAATATTTAGGAGCTGGGGCTAGGCTGGAGGAAGTGCATCATGGAATAATATTGTGGGGCAGGAGTGTTTCTAGCCAGAATCAGTCAGTTAGTCAGTCAGTCAGTCTGTCTGTCTGTCTCTGTCTCTGTCTCTGTCTCTCTCCCCCTCCCCTTTTTCCTCTACTTCCTGAACCCTTAGGATGGGAGCAAGGTGTGTCAAGCCCTGCTTACAGAGAAATCTTATGGAGTCACCCGACAACATGCCTTCTCTACTACAGTGGACTATATTCTCTCAAACCATAAGCCAGAATAAATAAATCCTCCCTTCCCCACCTCAGTTTGCTTCCTGTCAGGTATTTTTTTTCTTTCCCAGAAATGAGAACAATCAATATGCTTTCTAATAAACACTCATTTTTTAACTAAATAGCAAACCCAAAACAATAAGGTAAAATTTGAAAGGACTTGCTATGAAAATGGTGCTTAGAAAATAGGTCAGTGGGACTGAGGCTTGGGCGGGGGGTGGTATTGGTAGAAACCTATGCTCTGCTACCAGAGGAAGCCCAGACTTGCTCCTGAGTGACTCTCTTGGTCTGGGCTGAAGCCCATGCTAGACCCCATTCATTAATGCAGATGCTGTCACACAGTGTGGGTAGAAGAGCGTTTGGTGTCTTAGGCTGGATTATCTGAGGCAATCCTTAAGAGCAGAGTCCAGGAAGGGGACACATGAGAAATGATGGAATATCAATTTAGTGTCTACTGTTGAGTTGGTTGAGTGCCTCAATCCCACTGGAAACTCATATAGATCCATTTACAGAGCAACTCCAAATGTGTCTATCCACACCTATGAGTCTGCGTGTTCTACATTCAGCCCCACTGATATAGAGGATTTGAATATAATATGACCTTTCTTAGCCCATTTGTGCCTGACCTGGGATCCTCAGGTGCTGGACACTCAACAGTTACTTAAACTCACCCTGAGACAGAGGCCTGAGTTTGTCATCCATGTCAGTGAGGATTAAAGACACAGACTTTCACGGGAGGATGCAGAACAGAAATGGACTTCATTAAGGAAGGTTATAGAAAGTTAAGAAATGGAGGAAAATGAGAAAAACTCTCAGGAATGGAGGAGTTTCCAAAAGCAGAAAAAGTTATCAAGCTTCATCGTGGGGGGTTGTACAGGGCTAAGCAGAGACCTGATCAATGTCATTGTGTAAGATTATTTAGCTATTTGGGCTCTCATAGGGTTGAGCCAATGGAAGGTTCCCATGTTTTGCGCATGTCACGGGGGCTTAGCCATGTAGATGGTCATGTACTCTTTAGGTACCACTCTCCAAGTTTAGGGGATTGAAGTGCCGCCATCTTTCCATCTCTAACTTGTGCTGTGGACCTCAGTGCTCTGCTAGCTGCTAGCCACAGCCTCTGACCTTGCAAGTAACCTTGTCTTTGTTCTTACATAGGCAGTGTCTATAAGATGGTGTGGGGTGGATTCCTGGAGTTGGTGAGGTTTTTTTTAGAAATTGTCTTTACTTGATTTATTAACATCAGTAGCATGTTTGAAGCAAGGACTTGTGAAAACACAATGGAGCTCTCTCATTACTCAAGGTCTTGGGCTGGCCACTGTCTCTGGCCTAGAGTTCCACCCTGCCTCCTAACTGGTTGATTTGGCTAGCTGACACCCAGGTATTATCTCTCTTATCCCTCTTCCTTAATGCTCTAAACTCTACCCTCTGAACCTGTCATCTTCCTTTTAACCCTAGCCTCTGTTCTCACAAAATACATGCAAGTAACTCAAGCCCCTTTCCCAACTTCCTCCTTCATTCTTAACTATTGTTCTGAGCCTGCTCCAGGAAGTGTTGTGTCTCATGAACTTCCTGCCAATTGTCCCAAACTGAAAGAAGTACTATAACTACAGAGGAAGTTCTTCTAATGAAGAAAAACAGATGTGGAAGGCACAGGAGGCCAACCATTAAAGCACATACAGGAACCTTCCACTGCCTGCAGTTGATATCGAAGGGGGAGAGTGTGGGTAGGTGCAGGGGTCTGCTCATGGCATACTGGGTTCACTACCACAGAATTCACCACGTGGGGCCACTTCTAAGATGCCTTGTTAATTCCTCCTTAAATTCTGTGAACCCCTCACCCCCATCCCGTTACCATACATAGATTTGTAAACATCAGAGCTGACTCCTTCCTGATAGTCTCCTTTCCTGAAGAAACTGAGTCATAGACCAGGGTGCAACCTCGAGTCCACTCCCATGCCATTCTCATGCTGTCAGAGTCAAGGAGATCAACCTTCTGGAATCCAAACTTTTCAACTCACTGGAGTTTTGAGTTGCAGGATGGATGAGGCACCACTAGGAGTAATGGCAACTTGGCTGTCTTTTATCTTATCCACTCTTAGTATCTTGGCTCCTGAACACAGGGCCTTGTGCCATTGAAGACATGGCACTGTCTATCAGAGGTAGGCATAGTGAGAGTAACAAGGGCATGTGAGCTCCTATAAATATTGATGCTGTCTCAAGACTGTGTCAGGTCTGTGGTACTGGTTTGATTCCTACAAGAATGAACTTATGAGGGAACCTGGTTCCTCCTCTGAACTCTTCCATACAGATATCATCTTAATGATTCCAAGGGCAACAAGGCCCTCACCAGAACCATGTAGGAGCCAGTTTACAGTGTGACCTAGATAACTTCCTTTACTGTCAAATCACAAAATGACTGACATGCACGGACTCCTCTGACTGTCTTGAAAGGCAAGCTGCTGTGTCTTGAGCTGCCATGTGGAGAATTCTTCATCACCCCAAAGAGATGAAGGTGCCCCTCTCCTACCAGGAAACAGCCGGAAGTTCTCTGACCTTCAACTACAAAGAATGAGTTCTACCCACAATGTGTGTGAGCGTAAAAGTGGACCATAACTTAGTCGAGCCTCCAGATAAGACTATAGCTTGGCCTATACTCCATTTATACCTGTAACATGCAGACAGAGAATGCTGTCATGGGCTCTGCTCAATGAAACTGACATGATATGTGGGCGTGACAATGTCTATCTCGGATTATCTCAGTTGGTTTATAAGGAGGAAGTGTTTGCTCTGACTCCAGGTTTCTGAGGTCTGTACCATCGCTGCTTGGTCCCATGTGAAGTCAGAATGTGACAATAGAGAGTAAAGAGCATGTGCTCACCTAGCAACACCCAGGAAAGTAAGAAACAGAGGGAGGGTCAGGCTCTAATATCACCCACAGGGCATACCCTTCAACCTACCTTCCTTCCACCAGGCAATACCTTGTTAAGGTTCCATCAACACGGAAACACCGCAGGCTGGCAAGCCTTGAACTCAAGGCCTTGGGGAGACACTTTCTCAAGCCAAAGCAGTACCTTATTGAACCTTCAAGTTCACAACAACTTATTTGGCCATCACTCCTAAGTCCCTGCCGTCGCAGTATCTCGCTGCCCCTTCATTCATCTGCTCTAAGCCCACAGGCCCTTCCTCTGTGTTCTCCATGGACCAGGACTGCTCATCAGGAACCTTCGCAGAGCTCTGTCTCTCTGCTCCAGATGTTCTTCCCCAGCTGTGCTTTTGAGTTCCGGTTTGTACCTACTCCTTGTTCTCACACAAGTGCCATTCCAATGGACTCTTGGCACAAATCTACACCTCCACCCCACATCTCTTTCACAGAGTTACATGTCTCTTTCACAGGTACCAACCCCCACTTTACCACATTTTTAAACTGTTCCTCTTACTCATTGTGTGTGTGTTTGTTTTGTTTTGTTTTCTCTGACTGGAACTATTGCTCTACAAGCATGAGAATTTTGTCCATTATGTTCATTGTTGAGAAAGTTATTTCCTGATTATAATAAAATACCACAGAGCAAGTAACCTCTGATGGACAGAAATTTATTTCTTATAGTTATGCAGACTTAAAAGATTCATGACTAAAGAACCGTATCTTCAAAGGGTCTCTATCCCAGGGCAGAAGGTAAGAGAGAAAGACCAAATTGCATATTTGAATCCCTTTATAATGGGCATCAATTCATCTGGGGTGGCCCTCCCATCACTCAGGAGGCAGAGGTAGGCATATCTTTGTGGTTTCAAGACCAGGGGGACATAGTGAGATCCTGTCTCAACAGAAAAAATGTGGGATATAGAACTGAACAAAGAATTCTTGAAGGAAAAAAAAACTAACAGCTAAGAAATATATTTAAGAATATTCACTACTGAATCCAGAAATGGTGCCACACCACCTTTAAGCCTAGTACTCTGTAGGCAGAGGTAGGTGGATCTCTGTGAGCTTGAGGCTAGTCTAGTCTAGATAATGAGTTCTAGGATAGTCAGGCTACATAGACAGATCCTGCCTCAAAATACTTTTTTTTTAATTGTTCACTATCCTTAGCCATTGGGGAAATGCAAATTAAAACTACTTTAAAATTTCATCTTATACCACTCAGAATGGTTAATATTAGAAAAAAACGTGCTGGCAAAGATGTGAGGGAAGGTAGGGTCTCATGAACTGTACGTGGGGGTACAATCTGGTACAGCTCATGTGGAAATCAATGTGGCAGTTCCTCAAGCTACAAATATATTTACCATAGGACCCAGCTATACTACTCCTGCATATAGCAACCAAAGGACGCTATAGCCTATGGCAGAGACATGTTCTACTGATTACTGCTCTAATCACAATAGCTAGGACATGGATGTTCATCAACTTGTGAATAGATTATAACAATGGAATTTAATTAAACTGTAAATAAATACAAAAGTATGAGATTTGCAGGTAAATGGGATAATCTGGAAATCATCAGGCTGAGAGAAGTAACCCCTGGCCCAGAAAAACAAAGCCACGTGTTCTCCGTCACATGTGAATGCTAGCATTGAACCTTTAGATCTGTATATTTAACTTGGAGCGTTTAGAATCCAAAAGACCTGGAGGCGTGGGTGAGGGGCAAGAAGAAAGATCTCAAGGAATGGAGGATAGCAGAATGCTTGAGCTGTGAAGGGGAAGGAGGACTGATAGGAAGTGGGGGGGGTTAAGTGGGGGGATGGATGAAGTCTAGGGGAGGATCACTAACACTAAGGCATAAGGGTGGCAGGTCCACGGGTCGGGTCTCCTTCTTCTGCACTATGTCTTCCTTGGCAATGGCCCACAAATCTTAAACAGTGACAAATCCCTTTTCCAAGCATCCTTTTACAAGGTAACATGTCGCCTCCAGCTTGCTCCACTAGACCAGCTCTCCCTACTGTTAACAACTCCTACCTGACTGGCTTCAGGCAGCCTGTCCTCATCTTCCCTGAGAATGAGGCATGGGGGGGGGGAGGCTTTCCCCTCCCCACCTCTGAATTTTACAAATCATGAGACGAGATGCTCTTCTCTTGTCTTCCTCTGCTAGAGGTTGTACAATTTAGTTATACCCCCAGAGAAACTTAACCCAAACTCCCAGCAGGCAACTGCCAATTCTAGAACACTCCAAGAGATAATGAGGGCATTTTAATATGTTTCCTTGTTTAAAAGAGCAGAGTGGCCCCCTCCTCCCCTCCCAGCCTCACATCTGCCCGCAGGATTTACATACTGTTAAATATTTTCCACTGTTGCAACTCTTTAACAAAGGCTTCCTCCCTTTTCAACTCTTAAACCAAGCAACCGTGCTACAGAGGAGAAATAGAAACAGCATTCAGAAGAGGCGATTTCACAGGAATTTTGAGCAGAGTGGATGCAGTTTCATCACAGACTCTCATGTTCCATGGGGGATGGGGGTGGGGGTGAAGAAACAAATTTAAGGCTGGAGGATACAGTGATGCTGCAGCTAGAAGTTCTGAAAGCCACAACAACAAAAATGACATCTAAAAATAATATTTGAAAATGTACCCAGAGGCTATGGCATGATGGGCACCCATGGGAGCAGGGCCCTCGGAATCTGCCTATGCCTCAGGCTGCTTGTGTTGATTGACCTGAAATAGCAACAGCCTCCTTTTACCTAAGGCTCCTACCATTATTTCCCCCAGCTAGAGATGTAGCTTCCCGGCTCCAATCAGTCCAATTCTCTTACAAAAGAATGTCTCCCATGCCTGTGCGGGCAAGCTGCCGTTTCGCTGCAGAATGGCTTTGTCTCTTTGAAGCCAACGAAACCCGTTAGCATTCTCCTGTGTTGTCTATCTAAGTGCCTTCTCATACCTACTTTACGTCCTGATTTCTGGGTGCTTCCTCCTACTTTCCCCCCCTCAATACTTCCTGTTTTGCTGGACTTTGGAAGCTAGAGGAAAAGTAATATGGGTCAACTTCCCACCTATACAGAGGAACTTGTACTTGCTTCTGTAGGAACAGCAATCACGCGCCAAGCTTTGGGACCTGCAGGCAGTTCAACCAGATAAGGCAAAGGCTGTGTGAAAACATAGGCTTCTGGACATGATTATGAATCTTTCCCTTCAGTGCAATGGTCAGCCCTGACGGAGCTTCATACTTTGCTCTACACAGCAGGATAATTCATCTTTCTGTTATAGCAGTTCACAATAGCTATCTATAGCTATGCAACCAATTATCCTAAGACTTAGAGCCTCTCCAAACTAAAACTCTACTGTCTTCATTTCTGTGGGTAGTAATCTAGCACAGTTGAGCTGAGTGTATTTCTTACAGGCTCTCCCAAGGCTATGGCCAAGCCAAAAGCCAGGATCCCACCGGTTGCTCTCTCTCAGAGGCCTAGCTCAGTTCTTTGGCACTTCTGGGATTCTTGAACTTGATGTTTAGGTTTTGGTTTGGTTTTGTCTGTTTGTTTGCCAGCTTGACACAAACTGGGGTCATACGGGAAGGCAAAACAGGGAAAATGTTTTCATCAGATAAGCCCATAGACAAATCTGTGGGGCATTTTCTTGATTAATGATTGATGTGAGAGGGTCCAACACACTGTGAGCAGTCTCATCCCTGGGCACGTGGTCCCTGCAGTATAATAAAGTGAGCTGGGCAAGCCAGTGACCAGCACTCTTCGGTGGCCTGTTCGTCAGCTCCTGTCTCCAGGTTCCTTCCTACTCAAAGTCCTGTCTATGTTTTCCTCAATCATGGACTGTGATCAGAATGTGTAAGCTAAATAAACCCTCTCTCCTCAGGTTTCTTTTAGTCATTGTGTTTATATCACATCAACAGAAACAAGACAGACTTAAGTCAGAAGGCCACACAGTCTACGGACTTCTCCACAGAGCAGCTTACAATATGGCTGCTGACTCCGTTGGAGCCAGCAAATGGTAAAACAAGAGAGGACCCATAAGACAGAAGCAAGGGTCACACGATAATCTACCCTGAGCACCTTTCTAGGAACAGAGTCCCTGATTGGGCATGTTCTATTTGTTAGATGAAAATTCCTAGGTGAGAGAATTATACAGACTTGAAGACCAAGAGATAGAAATCCCTGGAAGTCACTAGACAAAAAGAAATAAAATAAATATAAGAAAAGAAGGGAAAGGACAGGAGAGGGAAGAGATGGGTGAAGAAGAGACTTTTGAATAAAAGACACAGCTGGCACGTGGCGTGGCTGCAGACCACCATTGCTCGAGGGAACAGACTGTTGTGGACACATTGGGTTTAACACCTATTTGATGGAAGATTATAGGGTATCTCAGTGAAGTGGTACTAGGGTCTGTTATGGCTTGCAAGGCTTTGGTTAGTTTGAACGTGAGGCAGTCTGAGGAGGGAAGGCCGGCTATGAGTTGAGAATTGTCAGTGGGACACTTCTGACTGCATAGTTCAATACATCTTATAAAAGGGCAGGGAAGATAAGAAGGGTGGTGTTGCGATTAGTAAAGTTGTGGCAGTCTCTTATTTTGCCCTCTTGAGGGGCTCTTTGGTATTTTGTAGATAGCGAAGCTGCCTCATTTTTGTCTATTCTAAGGTAAAAAGATGAGGTAACCCTGTGTTGACTCCCTTTCCCATGCTCTCAGGGTAGCCTGTGGGTCTGTGGTTGGCATCTTGTCAAATTACCAAGTCCCACAGGTCATAGTAAATGCAGCCCAGTATCAAGGGTCAGTGGGCACTCTGTTTCCCTTTCCCTGTGGCAAAGGAAAGAGGCCACTAATATTGAGGTGAATTCAAGTAGTGATTAAGCACATACTGGATCCAGACGACTGTGTTACATTCTGAATCCCAGGCTGGGCTGACTAATCTCCCTTCACCTTAGTTTATCCTATTGTAAGTGAAACCAATGATAACATCTCATTCACTGGCTTGATAGGGGATTCAATACACGTGTAAGATGTTAGGGACTGTTAAAAGCTTTAAACCAATTAAGTTGTACAGAATTTTAAGTGAATAGCTGATATGCATTAAATTCTGCCTATTTAAAATATCCAGATTGTGAGGCTAAGGTATAACTCAGGGGTAGAGTGCAAGCTTAATCCCCTAAAGCTCTTGGTTCAATCTCAAATCTATATGAAATAACATACAATATGTAAGCTTTGGTGATGCTAAATATTTCCTATCCAATCACATTGAGGCGGTGAGAGGCCAGTGATTGGAGGGGAGAGAGGAGGAGGAGCTGGGGGAGAGAGATAGCAAGACAAACAGCCATGAGCAGGAGGATGGAGAAGAGATGCATGCCAAGATGAAATCAGATGTAAACTTACCTAAAGGTTAGAAATGCGGATAAGACTTTTGTCATTGTAAGTTGACATCTTATAGTTGGGAGTTTCATATACATAAATATAATTGGTTATCTATTTAAGTTTAATAGTCATGCTTTACTGGGTAATTGGAATGAGTGGGCACTGGGTGGAAGCGAGATAAACAAGTGGTAACCCCACAGGTAGCCTAGGATCTTCACTGGAGAGAAGGCCAGGTGGGCAGGACTGCCGGGGAGCTTGGGTCACTTGGAGCGGGATCCTGCCAGATTGGAAGCATTGTCTGGTGCTGCCGCGGAGAGTTGGCGGGGAGGTTCAATTTTAATTAATTGCATTTACACTCTGGCACTTGCCCACACTATAAAAACCATCAGCATAGTCAAGATGATGAGCACAGGCATCACTTCCTGGTCACCCCTTCCTTCTGATTCCCCAGAGCTGCCATCCCTAGGTAATCCTGCTAACATTCATGATATCCCAAATTAACTATCTTTAGAGTCATAGCTCAAAAACAGTAATAAACATGAAGCCATAAGCACACGAAAGGACATGATGAGTGACTAGCAGCAAGATAGACTACATCTGGGACAGGCAGACTCAGCCACCAGGTCCGTTAATGAGAACCACTGCCCAAGGCCATGGACAGCGTTCGTGTCTGCCTTTGCACCTGGTAGCTGTGCAGGCAGAGCCTTGCCTACACTGCTGCCGGGAGAACAGACCCCTTTGTGTTTCTCCAAATCTTGGCTTTTCCAACTTCAAAACCTCTGAGTACTTTCCTTTTGTTGGAAGATGCTGTAAAGAGACATGGCTGGACAGGACGCAGCTGCCAAATCTTTTTAGCTTCCTTACCTGACCTTATGCAGTCTGACCCTTCAAATACTGTCCCACTTAAGTCCTGTCCCAGGTAGTGTTAATTTTTCATCCCATACAAATCACCCTCCTTTCCTCCCACCTTTCTGTGCCTTACCTCATCCGCTCCTCCATCCACCTAACATTAGTCCATTCCATTATGCCTGTTTCTGAATATCTGGTCTACCCCTGGGATAATGTAGCTTTGTTCTGAATGTTGATATGTATTGTCCTTGTTCAAAGTGGCAAATTCATTGAGGCCAGGGTGATCTCTCATTTCTGCATTGTGGTGCCTGAAACACAACTCAGGAATTATTAAATATTTGCTGAGGGCTTAAAGGGCAAACCCACTGGCATGACTCTGTGGTTTCCCAACTATTCTCAGCCTTGACACTTTGACAGCTCTTTCTGCCTGGGGCCATTCCATGCAATGCCAGGGTTGTCACCATTCCTGACCTCTACACAGCAGTTTCCAACAGTTCCCTTCCCTATGTGACAACCAGCTGTGTTTCTAAAACTTTGCCAAAGGTCACCTACGGATGTTTTCTAGGGTAGGGTCCTGATGACATAGACCTTATGACATTTAAACATGGACTGCCCTGGCCAAATTTTTCTATACAGTATGAGTAGGTGCTAGGATAAAGATCTTTTCAAACTAAGGAAAGAGAAGACATTGACTGCTTGGAACCCTTCTTAAGCCCCAGGAAACTCCCTGTGCTGTGTTGAGAGAATTCATTCCATTTGTCCTTCTACTGCCAAGCTTTTTGATTGTATCAAAAGGAAATTCTTTACAAGCCAGGATAATAAATCCTTAAAGGGGAAGGACTTTAGGTCAATTGGTCTTCTACTTAGATTTGTATGACAAAAACCTTGACTCTATTCACTTACAAAGAGGAAAAGTTGACTTGGCCTGCAGCTGTGTGGGTATCAGCCATCATGGTCTATAGAAAGCCATCGTGCTTGCACAGAGCAGAGCAAACTTCTCAGAACATCGCAACCAGTAAGCAAAAGAGGAAGAGGGTCTAGGGCTCCAATATCCCCTCCCAGGATTCTGCCATATGACAGGAGGACTTCTATCTACAACCCCTTCTTAGGGATTGGTGAGCCTCCCACTAGTGACACAGGCAGAAGAGTGCTGGTTAGTTGGTGTCATCTGGAAGTCACCTGAGAAGGGAGCCTCAACTGAAGCATTGTCTCACTGTGATTGGCCTGCGGCCATGACTGAGAGGGACTGTATTGGTTGTTACTTGATGAGAGATTGTACAGCCCACCATGGGCAGCGCCATCCCTAGGCAGGTAGATGGTCCTGGGCTACATATCAAAATTAGCTGAATGTATGTTATGGTTGTGTAACTTGGTGTTCTTGTGGGACTCTTAACAATGGAATTTTGGGGGTGGGTTGTATCTGTGTCTTTTGCCTGTTCTTGGGAATATTTTCCTCCTACTGGGTAGCCTTATCCCGTCTTGGTATGAGAGTTTGTGCCTAGGCTTATTATAATTTGTTATGCTGGGTTTTGGTTGTTAATCCTGGGAGGTCTACTTTTCTCTGAAGAGAAACAGAGGAGGAGTGGGTCTGGGAGGTGGAGGGCAGTGGGAGAAGAGGGGAAACTGTGGTCGGGATATATTGTGTGAGAAGAGAGCATGAGTTGGCTGAGCAGGAGCCACAGAGCAAGCGAGTGTGGCCCTCCATGGTTGCTGCTGCAGTTCCTACTTGATTTCTGTTAATGATAAGAGTACAGCCTGGACCCTGGATGTCTAAGCTGAAATAAACCCTTTCCTCCCATTGGCTGCATTTAGTCATGGTGTCTCTCACCACAACAGAAATCAAAATAGGACAAAAACCAAGCCTTTAACCCTTGAGCCTCTGGGAGAGACACATCTACACCAGAGCAGTTGGCATTTGAGAAGGAGTGCCCCTCATGCTCTCCAATCTGGGCAGAACAGGTTCCTCTTCTTTGTCACAACAGGGGACCTGTTGTGTACAGTATATACTGTCTGTAACCGAAGGTGACAAATCATATCCACACATTTGTAATCGGCTGGAACAGTGTTTAAAAGATTGGCCACGTTGACTTGGTGTGAACTGTCTGAGAGTGGTGAGGCCAGGAGACACCGATTCATGGTCTGCCTCTCTGAGCTATCCAGCACCCTCGATCTTAATTAGCGAGTCTTCCTCCGTTCAATAGATAAACCCTCAGCTTTAATACATTCTTTTTCTTCCTTATCATAATATGATATATGGTATTCATTTTTCAAGTCTAACTCAATGAACGATGTGTCCAGTGAGCTATTAAAATAAAACAGCAGGATTCTTCCCTATACCCGTTTGCTGGCTCAGTGTCCTGAGTGTACCCCCTGACAGTACCACCTCCATTCTCTGTTCTTCTTTACCTCCCCTGGAGGCGGGATGCTCCTGCCTGCCCTTTGCAAGCCTCTCCTGTCCACTTTCCCCTTCTCTTCCCTGTTCTCAATCCGCCTCCTCCTGACGTATCCTCTGATGCCCTTATGCTCTCCAGACCCTGTGTTTTCATCCATGGCTCCAAACTGAGTTGTGAGCTTCAGTTTCAAATCCCTGGAAACGTAACTTGCACGTGTCTGCATCTCTCCTCAAATCACAGGAGCACGAGGAAAAGGGAATCGGCCTTCTGCTTGGGTGAGTCCTCATTCCCAGCGTGAGTCAGTGGCTTTGCTCTACTCTCCCAGCTGGGATGGACGTTGGACACGATCATCTTCATGAGAGAGCGTCTGACACAAACAGCATATGCTTTAGTGGAACAGCCTGGGAAAATTAGCGCTAGATGCCGTTGGCAGGAAAAGCAAACTTGAGAACGGTATGCAGATTGTTTTGATGCCATGACAGTGGCTAGGGCCACACTGAGCAGCAGAAGGTGTCCCTCAGGAAGTAGCTTTGGAGTTGTGTATTAACTTTCACTGTGACTCAAACGGGTGATGTCACTGGTTCGGGCTGCTGAGGAGCAGTGGGAGATGCAGTAGCTGGTACAGTGCTTCACTGAGAAAGTTCTAGAAAGTCAGCCCCCTGGTGAAGGACTCTGCCAGAGTGTGCAGATCACCTGTGCCTACATCTGCCCATTTCTCTCATTGTCATAAGGTATATCCATGGCTAAAGATGATGTGAGCTATATACCTTTTGCAAAACAAACGCACAACCAGAGTGGGAACTTGGTACACATGACAACAGCTTTGCATGTATTGCCAATCAGTTTGGGGACCAGTGACCCATTATTCCTTCCTAAAAACATAACTTGAAACTCTCTCCTTGTGATGCTTAGAACTTGGAAGTCTTTTCCCTCTGTGTTACCTCTGCTGATTACATACATAGCCTGTAGAACCTAGAGACAAAGATATTCCAGACTCTTGCTCCCAACTACCACAAACCTCTTTTCACAGCACACACATACACGTGTATACACAAATATATTCATGCACATGTACATGCATGTACACATGCACACACATTTTCACACACATATTCACACACCTATGTTCACACATGCATGTATTCTCTCTTTCTCTGCCTCTCTCCTAACACCAGGGAAGCTGGAGCTTGGCAGGCAAGGTTTAGAAAGGCCAACGTGCTTTGCCTAAGGCCCAAAGGTGATGACAGCTTTCACAGACTCAGAATGAAGTGCAGAGAAGAACTGATCAGAAAAGCACAGCTAAGATATGGAGATGTGATTAACAGCTCCTGAGAAGATCTTCACAGCATGGCCTCCATAATTCACTCGCTATGGATTTCCTAAATTGCAAAGATACCCAAGTATGTATTAAAGTTGAATTTTTTTTCCCAAAGCCAAACAGGAATAATCTGAATACTCATAACCCTACTATCTTTCAATGAAAATAAAGATATTTTCCCTCATCATTTTTATGAATCAGGACAGTTTTAAAAACTAGGCAGGTTTTTTAAATTGTAATTTCACAATATAATATGAAAAGGAGCGTGCGCCTGTAGAAGACACCTTGTCTTTATTATGACACTGACATTTCTCTTCATGAAGAGAAGCAAGATAATGTCAAGATGAGCCTAGCCTTTGTCCTTATGATCTCAATGAATTCATAAAGATAATGTCATAAACACAGATCAGCTATCATACAGTCTATATTACAAAGAATTTCATTTTGGTCTGGCAGGAGTTATTGCCTTGAAATATTTTTTTCAAGTTATCATAAAATTCTGGAGGTTTCTGGTTTTTTTAATTTTAGCCTTCTGCCCACTGTGACACATTCTTTCTCTGTTTGCTTGTGGCTTCTTCCCCTCCCTTTTCCTTCTGTGGATTGCATTTGTTTTCTAGGACTATATCTCTATCAGGCACATCTAAATCCTGTTTTCCTTTTTCTCTCCATTTATAATAGTTCCTAAATTTAAGCCTTTGGGGGAACTCAAATTAAGAGTCTATAATCTCAGATAGCGCTTATGAAAGGAAAGAGTAGAAAATGGAAATCCAACTCTTGTCAATAACAACATCAAACATGAGAGCATTAGTCCAGTCAGAAAGAAGAGAAAGGCAAGCTCAGAAACGGAAGTGAGGTCCAACTCTAAGCTGCTCACAGGGGATGAAGTTGCAAAGATGCAAAGAAATACAAGTAAGAGTGTGGAGGCCTGGGTTCCCTGCACTCCAGTGAGAAAGCTGGGCTGACCAACCTCACCCATGTTAAATTTTACTTTAAGACAACAAGAGAGTTCTCAGTTAGTGATCAAGGGGGGAGGGGCTTATGAGTGGTGCCATCCCTGGGCTGGTGTCTTGTGTTTCATAAGAAAGCAAGCTGAGCAAGCCAGGGGAAGCAAGCCTGTAACATCCCTCCATGGCCTCTGCATCAGCTCCTGCTTCCTGACCTGCTTGAGTTCCAGTCCTGACTTCCTTTGGTGAGAACAGCAGTGTGGAAGTATAAGCTGAATAAACCCTTCCACTCCCCTCCAAAAAATGATATAACAATAACATATGTGTATGTATGCATATATACATATACATGTAATATATATACATATATACATGTAATATATATACATATATATATATGTATGTATATTAGACACAAAAACATGATGGAAAACTGACATACAGTAAGAGAAAAATTGACAACTGTGACATGACTTTTTAAGACACATGAAAATAATGTCTATTTTCCTTAGAGCACTGATAACAGGCCAATGCAACAATTGTTATCAGGTGTGTCTTGGTGAGCTAGTAAGCTTATTGTGTGACATGGCATTTGTTTTGGAAGCTGCACCCCTGGAGCTCCCTGCACAACTCGCAGGCCTTCAACCACAGACCCTCTCCACGCCAGCCCCTGTTGACTGCTTCCATAACCTTGGGTGTGGGGATCTATGAGTCTTACAACTTTCTAATCTTTGTGATTCTTGTTCAGTTTCATCCAGAGCAGGACACTGAGAAGGACAGACAGACAAGACTGAGTGCCGTAAGGCAATGTGGGCTTTTTTTTGGAGGAGGAATCTACAGAGGAGATCTCTGTAAGAATCCAAGCCCACAGTCTTCACAAGTCAGGATGGGTAATGGGCAGAAAAGGATCTGGAGTTCCCCAGTCCTAGAGCGAATCGATGTATACTTAGGTAAAGAATGTCACATGATCCACAAACGTCCTTCCTGGCTGGCCATTGCTTGGGATCCATGGGGGGCAGAGAAGGCAAGAGTCTAGAGAAACATGTTCATTTATTTATAGAAACCAAATTATTGTAGTTGCTGGAATTGTCACAGCTCAACCAAAATGAAAAGAGCTTTGAAAATGGCCTGGTGTGGCTGGCAGTCAGCTTCCAGGTCCCTTGAGCCTCCCTCCAGCAGGGCATGTTTCACCTTAGAGGAAATAGCTTGCGACATCTTAACGACAGCATCCTACTTTCAATGACTAGCAGAACAGACCGAGGACAGAGCACATAGAAGACTTGAAGACAGCGCCAAGGTCTTAGACACCTTTTGGAACACCCGCCGAGTAGCTACGAATATGTGCTCTTAGGTGCCCATGAGACTTTGCTGGAGACGAAATGCACCTGAGTTCATAAAACAAACTGCTGTGAATGGAAAAGGTAATAAAATAGAGAACGTGTTCTCCAACCACAATGCAACCTGACTAAAACTGATAGCAAGAAAAAAAAATGAGACATTCACAGCCATGTGGAAATTAAACGAGACATCCCTGAATAACCCAGGAAGAAAGTGTGAGGAACAGGAGGAGACACTTTGAGCTGAATGGAACAGACGACAACGTTATAAGCCCTTAACCACTTTCTCTTTAGATTTTGGTGAGAATCCAGGGTCTGCCTCCCCTGCTCAGAGTCACAGATACAGGGAATCTGTCCATTTCAAGAAGTGTCCCTCTTTGCCATTGTTAGGACCACCAGGAAGCATTTGTCTAGTGGATTTGTGTCACGCCAACCCAAGAGCAACGGTTTCTACAAAATGCCATCCATCTGTACTTCGCTAACTGCAGCTCCATCTTTCTTAAATCACAGGGGACTTAGTCCTTAACTGAAATTGACCAGGCGATTCTAAGTTTGGCAAAGGAGAGAGAAATGATTCAGAATTGCAAAAACAATCACGAAAAAAGAGGTTAGTAGGAAGGGTTACATTTCCTAGTTTTAAAACTTACCGCAAAGCAAGGTTAGATGAGCGAGCTTATACTGGGATGTTTAAATATATAGAATGAGGTCTCCTGCATCTATTGTTAACTGATTTTCACAAGGATGTCCACACCATCACATGGAGAAAGAATAAGCTCTTCAGCACACGGTGCTGGAAAAACTGGATATACACATGGGGGGGGGGGTTTAAATTGGACCATATACCATGAACAGAAATTAACTCAGAATAGATCGGCGATTTCAGTGCAAGTGCTAAAACAGACTCTAAGAAGAAAATGTAGCACAAACCCCCAAGGCTGTGTTTGGCCAGAAATTCTTACATAACACTGAAGTGTGATCAGCAAAGAAAAACTGGATCAACTCCACTCCATCAAGATCGAAGACACCACAGTCCCCACAAGACGGATTGAACACAGTGGACATGGGGACACATGTCTATAATCCAAGAGCTTGGGGGAGGCAAGAAGGGAAACTGAGGCATGAGGACAGAGAATGCCAAGTGGGCCTAGTTACATAGTTTAAAAAAATGTTTTGTTTCATTTTGGGAGAAGGGTCTCACGGTGTCCTGGAACTGGCTGTGGAGACCAGGCTAGACTTGAACTCACAAGTCCCAGGATTAAAGTTGTATATTACCACACCCAGCAAAGGTGTAAAAATGTTTCTACTAATAAAATAACAAATAGTATCAAGAAAGTGAAAGACAATGGGATGGAATCAAATATTGCAATATATATATATATATATATATATATGTGTGTGTGTGTGTGTTTGTATATACATACATACATACATATATATATATATATATTCCTTTATCAAAATCAATATAAAGAGCTCTATGGTTTATGATTTTCATTTGGGCAAAGGATATGCATAGACATATCAAGAAAAAGTCTTGGTCTTCATGCAGAAGCCCCAACAACTACAGCAGGGGACTGTCCCTGACTGTTGCCTGCCTGTGGATCCTGTTCCCCTGACTGGGCTGCCTTGCCTGGCCTCAGTGGGAGTCGTGTCTGGTCGTGCAGTACTTGATGTGTGCCCAGGACGGCCTCCTCCTTACCAGAGGAGACTGAAACTGGTGGGGGAGGGGCCAGGTGAAGGAGGTACTGGGAGGAGAGGGGGGCTGCGATCAGGATGTAAAATAAATAAATAAATAAGTAAATAAATAAATGAATGTGGGGTGGGGAGAATGTAAAACAGTGTAAACCAGTTTGCAGAACAGTTTGCTGGTTCATCAAACTGTGGACGGCCTCCCCCCGCTTGCAAAATTATTCTCGATAATAGAGCAAGTTCACATTTGTGCAATGAATGGACATAGATATTAACCACTGAGCTGTCACTCATGATTGTTAGAAAATATCTTTCTAAACTATATCATTATGTATACTATATCTTTTTAAATTATGTATACTAGTGGCTGGCTGAGTGTAAGTCTGTATACCATGTGCATTCCTATACCCACAGAGACCAGACAGTGGTGTCCGATTCCCAGGAACTGGGTCACAGATGATTGTGAACCTCCATGTGGATTCTGGAATCAAACCTGTATGCTCTGGAAGAACACCTATATCTGTGCCCACTACACCATCCCTCCAGCCATAGGGTTCACGTTAGAAAGCTTTTGTACAAATGACAATAGCAGTGTTTCTCACCAAAACATGGAAGTGATACAAGCAATTGTCAACATGTGGAACATGGAGACTGGAACATGAAACCATGGCTTATCCACACTCTGGAATATATTTACTGTAGCATGGTAGAATCTAGGAAAGGACCCCCACACACAGATGGCCACACGTGTGTGTGTTATTAGTCCCTTGTTTCTTGTCCAGTAATCTATAGAGGATTACAGGAGGTAGAACAGCCCTGCCTTAGAATTGGAGTTTGGGGATAGAAAACACATGGGTAACCAACGGAACTTTGCTTTTTAAGGTGGTAAAAATGTCCTCGATTTGACTGTGTTGATGGTTATACATAGCTGTGGATGAAATCTGTGTACTGAAATCTGTGGCATGTTCATTCTAAACGAATGAGCTATGTGACTTGTGAATTCAGTAAAGCCACTTACAAAACACACACACACACACACACACACACACACACACACACACTCACACACAAATCGTACGTATGTAAATATATAAACTCTGTCTTTCTGTTTCTGTCTCTGTCTCTCTCTATATATACATATATATTTATATATACATATATATGTAGCTGTGTTTAACTTAGTACACACACACACACACACACACACACACAAACACACATATATAAAGTTTGACACAATACTGTACCTTTTACCTGACAGTATTTCATTTGAAACTTTGAAACTGAAAACATTCACATAGCTGCCTCAAGTTTGTAGGGTGAGGAAGTGGGAAAAACAGCCTCCCCCTTACTACTGACTCAGTGTCACTCAGAACTTCTGGATTCTCTGTTGGAGGCAACGATTTTCCCACCCGTGTTACGTCATTTTCATCTGAAAACACTTGCTGAGATGTCAATAAGGCTTGCTCCCCTTTAAAGACAAGGAATTATATAAACCGACAGAATTTCAAAACATTATTTTTCCTGAAGGTTTTGTGTTTATTCCATCTCACCACAGCGAGACACCAGCTGCCCATGAAGGTAGGTGGGTATGTCACACAGACACCATGAGGGTGACATTCACTCTAGTGGAAACTCAGCCATGTGCAAAATATACCTAGAGAACAACCCCGTCTACGGTGGAGGGATCTTCTCAGACGTTTATGCCTCTTTGTTCTCAGCGTAGTGGGCCACCCTGATAAAAGTCCCAGAATTCTAAGCACTCATTTGATTCCTGTCAAGAACAATGTATTTTAAGCTCTTTTTTTCTTCACTGCCTATTTATTTAGCTGAATACCAAATCAGCTTAAAAAGTCCATTAATGATAAAAAATGACCTCTTTCAGAATGGCAGTTTTACAAAATGTGTCAGAATTTTTATAGGGAATAAAATATCTCGCAAGAAGTTCTGCTGTGGGAGATTTTTGTAATCCAGGTCTCTGGAGGCAATACACATCTAGCAGCAGGGGCCCACCAGGTCAGCTTTCTCGTAGCTTCCAGAAGTTTCTTAAGGGAGACTCAAAGAGTGAGCGAGTCAGCCCCAGGGCTGAGATGGCACTTGGGGTGCTGGGAAGTAGGACACGGCTCTTTGTAAGAAGGGATGCCACCCAGAGGAGCTGTGATTTCTCAGACTTTGCCTCCTTTTGTCCCTCACACGGAGCATCCTTGTTAAACAAAACAGACCCTGTGCCTGAGAGTAGAAGCCACAAGCCCTACTCGGTCCTCCTTGATGTCAATGTTGGGTGAGGATTTTTGTTATCCCAGGCTAGTGTTCAGAGTACAGAGCCCTTACTCCTGTGTGACAATAAAACACCATGTAACCACAGACTACTGTAAAAATAACGGCAAGTGTGGCTGTACTCACGTGCAATGCCAGCGCTTAGGAGGTGGAGACACGAGGACCCTGAGGCTCACTACTGAGTTTGTCTAATTAATAAGCTTCAGGCTAATGAGTGACTCTGGCTCAAAGGTGGATGGCTTTGCCAAGGTTATCTTCTTGCCAACTCATACACATACACATACACATATACATACACATACACATACACACACATACACATACACACATAAACACACACTCACATCAATGCATGTCAACACATTTTAAAAAGGAAATATGCATGCTTATACATATATGTATATATGTACATACACAGATAACATATATATATATGCACACATACATGTATGTATGTACAAAGAATGAAAGAGAGGCTATCTCATTTTTTCCCTCAGCTGGCCTTGAACTCTTAAGCTAAAATGACCCTCTCACTTTAACCTCCTCATTAGGTAGATCTATAGGCTTATGCCACCCCATTCTGCATTAAGAATTACATATGAGGATCATCTGCCAGAGAATAATTCTGTAATAAGGAGACCTTGAACACTAGCCTGGGATAACCCACCCTGCTGAGACACTGGGCAGAGCTAGATTCTCTTCAAGGTCATCTCTAAGGCTGACTGTAACTAAGGCTAAGTTTTTAGGCCCCTATAAGAGTTTAACCCCAAGGGTCCCAACACCAGAGGCCTGCCAGGGGACTGCAATGACACCTCCTGCTATCCTCTCTCTGCTGTTCTGGGCAGCTTCTGCCCAGCACCTAGGGGACAAAAGTAGTCGCAGACTAGCACTTTAAAGCTTCTCTTGCCTACTCAGTTTCTACCAGGGTAGAGCAGTTGGTTGGTAACAAGCCCACAGATAAAACTATAAGGGTGAGATTTCTGGGAATAGCTTTTAATTCCAAGTGTTTTCCTATATCATAGCCCCAGTAGCATTCTGTGATAATGGTCAGCTTTAATTGTCAACATGACACAAGCTAGAATCACCTGGGAAGAGAGGCTCAGTGAAGGACTGTCTACATTGGGTTAGCCTGCGAACATAACTAACGGCGACAATTATCTTAAGATAATTGTGTGGGAAGATCCAGTCCACTGAGGGAGACACCAACCCCTAGGCAACAGGTCCTCCACTGTGTACGAGCAGAGAAACACGGCTGATCACAAGTAAACGAGCAGGACAGGGATGCATTTATTTCTCTCTGTTCTTGATTGTGATGTGGCACAATCAGATGCTTTTACTTATTTTATTTATCCTGCGTTTATTTCCATACAATGACGGGCTGTAACCGGGAGCTGTGTGTGGAATAAACGATTTCTCCTCTATGTTGCTTTTTGTCAGCGCCACCGCAACAGGAATGAAACTAGGACACAACCTACTCATATTTTTCTCTTTGCTAAGGATGGAACTAAACCTGCTAAGCAAAAGCTCTATCAGAGAGCCACATCCCCAATCTCTCTACCTGTTCTTTTTAAGAGCCTTACAAAACAAGTGTAACACAGTCTTCTACGAAGAGAAGAGAGAACTCTGGAAAAGGCAAGGTTCTGTCTGTGCGAGCTCCATCTTAGAGAGAGTGTGTGTGGGGGGGGGTCACGTGCTCTCTCGGGAAACCCTTGCAGTCACATGCTCTTCCGGGATACTCATTGCGGTCACGTGCTCTTTCAGGACACCCATGGTGGTCACGTGGTCTTTAAGGACCCCCCTCCCCCCCATTGCTGTTTGTTTTTCAGATTTTCAACCTCAGACTCTTCGTGAATTCCATCTCGTGCCAATCTAAATGAGTCTTTGATAAGTTTTTAGCCAGATAATGTTAACCAAAGGCTAAATACAAGTCTTTATATGTTGGTAACAGAAACTGATTTTTTTTTTTCCTGAAATAGACGACTTTTCTTTCGACGGAAATACCTCCTTGCAGCTACTTCATAGAGCTCCCAGCAAGAACCAGTCATCAGTCTTTCTTTTATTAGTCCCAGCCAAAGCTGTGAACAACTTACAGAGAAAGAGGAAGGCCAGGAAGCATCTTAGCCCCGTTACTCTGAGAGAGGATGGGAGCACTTCTTGTTGAGGAGAGATTGACTTCACTCTTTCCTGTTTGCTCCCTGATGCCTCCACTCTCCGGAAGTGCTTTAACACCGAGCTTATCTCGACAGCAGTTGATGCAGGCCAATGACTCAGTCTGGGCTGACAGAGCGAGCTCTCGAGGATGATAATCTCTTTCGTCTGTGCAGCAGGGATTCTGCTCACTCTTTCCAATACTTGAAAGCAAGTGAGAAGTAAACACGGATACGCAGTTGGTCAGAAATAGCCTCTGAGGCAGTTGATTTGGTCCCTTTACAGTGTTAGGTAGGTAAACATGACTTGGCGATACAACGACAAAACTTTCCAGATAGTTAGCATCATCCTACCAACTCATCATCTGAGTTTGCTCAGTGTGGGTTAGATGACAAACTAGAATGAGGTTACATTTCCAGGCCTCAGATCCACACACCTGACATTCGTTAGCCATAGGGCACCAAGGGGACATACATTATTGGGAGGCTCCTGGTCCCTCCCACTCCCATCCCTATCTCCTTCCAAGAGAAGGCTGAGCACTCTAGTCAGGCCCTTTTGGACATGTCATGGACCTACCTGTCTGGAGGGGGCCGGCCTCCCATCCCCCACCTACTCTCCAGTTTCATGGCAACACACCCGTGTAGGAGAGGCAGGGAAGACCAGAGGAGCCGGCGTTGGCTACAGGGGAACTATCAACAATCAACTCTGAGGAACTATTGGAGTGTAGAGGCCTATGTCGCCACAGCCTAAGCTCTGTCCTTCTGTGCAACGTGCGTTTGTGACAAGACTGATTTTAAAACATCGCCTCCTGTAAAGTTAAACTCACAGAGACAGAAAGTGGGACAGCAGTTGCCAGAGGTGATGAGGCGGGGCAGTGGGGGATTTTATTAGATGAGTAAAAACGTGCATTGTATTTCAGATTTGTGGGACGAAGAGGGTGCTCGTGATGTTTGGCAGTGACGGATCGCATCAAAATATATGCAGTTTATGCCCCAGAGCTGTGCGGTTTTAAGTAAATGAAGACTGGGGCGGGGGAGTGAATCTTGCTATGACCCAAAACGCCTATGACCCTATGCTCTGTCACTGGAACTGGGGAAAGAGAACAATAAATGCTAAGATGATAGACCATATATTTTGTGTTCCCTCACAGTTTTAAGAAATGGTGACAAAATACTTTTGCCTCTGCTCTCTGAGGTGGTAAAACCTCTACTTGATCATCTGTTGGTCTCTGTATATTAGTGACTTAAGAGAGGCTGGAACGTCATAAAAGAAAATTTAGCCCAAGGTATTTTGCCCCACGAGGTGACTCCTCTCAGAAGAGCATCTCTGGGTGGGATGGAGATTGCTTGCCCTTTGGGTGGGCATTGCTTGTTATTGGTTCCCTTGGTACCAGCCTGCTGCCAGGAGGTGGTGGGGAGGAAACCTTCCAACTCCACAAGAGGGGCTTCCAGTTGTCCAGCTGTTGCAGATAGAGGATGTGGTTAGTTTGGCTTCGCAGGAAAGTATCAGGAAACCAATTTGATTATATGTAAAACTTTATTTTTTTATTCATTCATCCACTATTTCTTTGTTATCCTTTGGGAGACTAACCCTAAGGTCCTGTGAAAGGTAGGTAGCCGTTTGACCATTGAGCCATATTATCCAGTTCCCTTTCCTTTATTGAGAAGTAAATTTAACACAGGGAATCACTATATTGCCCAGGTTGGCCTTGAACTTAAGAACCTGCCGTCTCACCCTCTGAATGACTGTGACCACAAGCCTGTGCTGTCAGGCCCAGCCTCAGCATTTGCTTAATACTTGATCTGTTCTGGGTGCTGTTCTGTACCCTCTGGTAAAACCACAAGTTATCTTTCCAATGTTGGGTTTTTCATTCACTTCAGGGGCAGGAAAAAGAACTGGAGAAGTAAAAAAGACAAAGAAAAACTTAATTATGTATTGACCTCCCACACCTCTATCTCCCTCCCCCCCCCCCATACCAGATTCCTAATATATTACAAAAATGAAGGCAGCACTACTTACCTTATTAACTTTCATCCTGAATTCTGAAAAATGCCAGAAATATGAGAAAATTGAGAAAGGACGACTGGAGGAAAAAACATCAGCAACACACATAACCTAAACTGAAGAGAGGCAGATGCTACTGTACTTAGAGCTAACAGAAATCAACCTCAAATGGGCAAGATTAGGCATCTGTGGAGAGCATCCCAGGAAATAAGCCACCGGAGAGATGATTCACAAGCAATTGGAGGGTGCATTTCTAAGCCACACCAAGGGGTCTGGTGTGCGTCCCCGAAAGGGAAGTCGTCAATTTAAATTGTAAGTAGCAGAAGATTCGTAGTAATTTAAGAAATTGCAAACTGTCACAAGGAAATGATAGAGGTTTAGGGTGACAGATAAAGAATATGGAAAATGAATAGCGTAGTAAAATTTGTCAGCGTGTCCTCTTAGTCTGTAGGTAAAAAAAAATATCATCATGATTCTAAAGGCAAGATAGCTTAGAAATAGTCTGAGGGCAAAAAGAGAAAGTTGTCTTAGTCCACATTCACTAATGTATTTCTGTTATTCTGGATTCACTGGATAATATCTTCATATGACTGAGAAAGGCCAACCACTCCCTCGGTGCCCAGTGGTTACATTCAAGTCATCCTGTTGAGTAGAAGTCCCAGGCTAACTGAGTAATGGCTATTCTCATTTCCAAACCATGCTTAGTTGGTTGGACCAAAAGAACGTATCCTCTGGAGACTGCCTCAGTATAACATGAGTTGCATGTGCGGCCTTTATTCAACACGTCTCCTGTCTTTCAAGTGCAAGCGGGTCAAGCCATTGGCCAAGGCAGGCAGGGTTCGGTTTTGTTTTGTTTTTGTTTGGTTTTGGATTGTCTGTGATTTTATCCTTGCAATACTATTCATCCCAAATCCATTCAGACTCAAAATACTAAAAACCTTCAGTTAGCACTCTAGCCACAGCATACAGAGATAGTCTGCAAAGGGGTGAGCGTATTCCACAGGGCTCAGATGTTGGAAATTCCATCCCCAAACAATACAGTACTGAGAGGAGGAATCTTTGAGAGGTAAATAGGCTATGGGGCTGTGTCCTCAAGAATGTGTTAATACCATTATTATTACAGGTGTGAGTATAATGTCACGGAAGGTGTTTGTTGCCAGAGAGGTGAGCTAACCTTTTCCCACTCTCACATATACATTTTTTTTTTGCCCTTTTGATTTCTGACAGGGGAGGGAGGGAGGGAAGGAGGGAGAGAGAGAGAGAGAGAGAGAGAGAGAACACACACACATACACACACACATACACACACACACAGAGCAAGAAGGCTACTGACAAAATGCCAGACCCTCCCCTTCGGTCTTCACACCCTCCACAACTGTGATTCATCTGCAAGTCCCAGTCTTCAGGGACAGTGAGAGAGGGCTCAGTAGGTAAAAGTACTTGCCACCAAGACTGAGCGCATCTCAAGGACCCACACAGTGGAAGCAGAGAACTAAGCCCCTCAGTTGGTCTCTGTCCTTCTTATGTGCACGGTAGCACATTAGCGCCCATGCACAAGCACACAAAATAAATGAATGCATTTAATTTTAAAAAATCAATTACCAAGTCTTGAGTGTTCTATCACAGCCTCACAGAACAGATGCAGATGTATTCTGTCTGAGTCTGAGTCAGTATAATAAATATTTTTTTTCTTTCCATCCTTTGTTCTCTCTGGGTCCTTGCTGTCAGATCACTAGAGTCCTGTGCTGACCAAGTGTGTCAAAATCCTAATCCCCCTGATTACCCGCATTCAGGCCTTTGCTCTCCCATGTTATTCATTTTATCCAGAGCCCCTTCTCCCCAGATAATGATGCAGGAGACACTCACAGTGAACCTTCCCAGAACCAGACAACAATAAAATGCTCCAAAATCTAGAAGCTCGTAGCATCCAAAACCTCTGGTCATGAGGCGATGTTAAGAGACAGAAACATCTGCCCAGTGTCCTCTCAGTGAAGTGGCAGGAAGTGCCTGATGTCTCCCATGGTCAGAGAAGCATCTCCCAGCTCGCTCACGATCATCATGAGAATTCTCATGAGGAGCATTCTGTGGTCCCCAACCTCTGACTGAGGGTCCAGTTACACATATCTACACAGGACATATGATCTTGAGAGTCATCCGCTTCCACACAGGGCGGAAGAAGGATAGGGCAGTGCTGCCCACCCCTCTGCCTTTCTTCTCCCCCTGTCCTACCTAACATGGAACCTCAAAGCCCAGAGAAGCCACAGTCGGGACCCCTTTGATTTGAGTACATTTCTGCCGGAAATAAAACCAAGGCCTGGCACCAGGCCTTTGAATCAGTTCTAACACAGCTGTGGGATTCGCTCTTCTTGTTGCTATCCGTTCAAGGTGGACCTTTAAAATTCGTACCCATTACCCTCCTATGACCAAAATATCTTCTTAATAAGCCCCCTGTGTCCGTCTCCCACATCGCTGCTAATTCAATCTTGCTAAATACCTGATTTAATAAAGCATTAGATGTAGCTCTGTACCCCATTTTTTAATAGGGTTACTTGCCTCTCTGGAGTTTAACTTCTTGAGTTCTTTGTATATCTTGGATATTAGCCCTCTGTCGGATGTAAGGTTGGTAAAGATCATTTCCCAGTTAGTTGGTTGCCGCTTTGTCTTTTTGACGGTGTCTTTTGCCTTGCAAAAACTTTGTAATTTAATGAGGTCCCATTTGTCTATTCTTGATCTTAGAGTATAAGCTATTGGAGTTCTGTTCAGGAAATTCTCCCCAAAGAGTTCTCACCTGAAGAATATCGAATGGCTGAGAAGCACCTAAAGAGATGTTCATCATCCTTAGTCATTAGGGAAATGCAAATCAAAACAACCCTGAGATTCCATCTCACACCAGTCAGGATGGCTAAGATCAAAAACACAGGAGACAGCAGTTGTTGGCGAGGATGTGGAGAAAGAGGAACACTCCTCCACTGCTGGTGGAATTGCAGGCTGGTACAACCACTCTGGAAAGCAGTCTGGCGGCTCCTCAGAAAACTGGGCATGACACTTCCGGAGGATCCGGCTATACCACTCCTGGGCATATACCCAGAGACTTTACCTGCATGCAATAAGGACACATGCTCCACTATATTCATAGCAGCCTTATTTATAATAGCCAGAAGCTGGAAAGAACCCAGATGTCCCTCAACGGAGGAATGGATTCAGAAGATGTGGTATATTTACACAATGGAATACTACTCTGCAATTAAAAACAATGAATTCACGAAATTCCTAGGCAAATGGTCAGAACTTGAAAATATCATCCTTAGTGAGGTAACCCAATCACAAAAGATCACACATGGTATGCAGTCACTGATAAGGGGATATTGACCCAGAATCTCAGAATACCCTAGACACAATCAGCATATCAATAGATTTCTAAAAAGATGGAAGGAGAGACCCCTGGTCCTGGAAAGACTGGATGTAGGGGAACGCCAGGACAGAGTAATGAGAGGGGGTTGAACGGAGAAAAGAGGGAGGGAAGGGGGCTTATGGGACTTTCGGGGAGGGAGGAAACGGGAAAGGGGAAGTGATTTGGAATGTAAATTAAAAAAATAAAATAAAAAAAAAAAGCATTAGATGGCCCTCCTGTTGCTTGCAGAATGCATTCCCTGAGGCTCTAAGGACCGCCCTACCCCAATCTGCTCCACAGCTATTTTTTAACAGTTTACCTTCCGCTGTCTTCAGCACGAGCTGAAGCTTTCCGTCCTTACCATGACTGTGTCCAGAATCCTCCCTAATCATCTTTCCCAAGTCTAACATGTTCTCCCTGCTTAATCACAACTCACCTCAGTCACTCAACAACTAGTATTCTAAATCATACTTGCAATTGCCCAGTGTGTGTGTGTGTGTGTGTGTGTATGTGTGTGTTTCTAACTCATAAGTAGCAGTGAGTTCCCATGGGTGATGGTGAGATGAAGAAGGTGTTAGCTCAAGATGGGACTTCTAGGAAAAGCTTCCTGAAAATCAGCCACATGTGCCCAGCCATAAAATAAAAAAGATATTTTTATATTTTACTATCTTTCTTCAATATATATATATATATATATATATATATGAATATTTCTGTGTGTAGGTTTGAATAAGTGAGTACACGCACCACAGAGTCCAGAAGAGCATGCCAAATACCCTGGAGCTGTAGTGATGTGTGGTTATAGATGTGGGCTCAGAGAATTAAACCTAGGTCTCAAGAGTAGCAGGAACTTAACAACCGAGCCAACTCTTCAGTCCAGTTATACAAGATTTAGATACAAAGGGAAAGCAAGGGGAGCAGATGTGGTGTCTTCAAGACAGATCATGTGTGGTATGTCTTAAAGATGGGTCACTTCTGATTCCGTGACACCACCATTAAATGATGTCACATGCACAGTTGGTGTCTGGGGCTGAGCCTGACTTCTCTGTGAAGCTGAGCGCCAATTATTTCTCCCTTAGACCTTTTAGGCAGTTAAAGATTGAGGATGATAGGTGCCTGGAGGCAGCAATGACAGTCATAGAACCCTCAGGTAATAAAAGGAGTTAGAAACAAGCAAGAGAGAACAGAACGACCCAATATGAGGACAACTGGAGCTCCCAAGACAGAGAACCAAAGCCAACTAAGAGAGATGGCCGAGTATACACTAAGGATTCTTTAAACACAGGAATGTGTGCTCTGTTGTGCACACATGTGTGGGGTCTGCAGAACCCCAGATCCTGAACACCACCTCCAAAGGGCCAAGTTTTCTAGGTAAACTGTTAAGCTTCCGTTAGCAACTTGGCAGCTGAATCTGTCTCCCCATGGGTAAAATGAAATGATACTTAATACAGTTAAATTATTTTTAAGATAAGTTTGAATTAACTTTAAACTGAGTAAGGTTTCTGGGCTATTGTAGTGAGAGTCACAATTATTTTTCCTATTGTTTCTAAGTGGAAATGTGTTCCACATGGCAAGCTACAAACATAGAAGTAAACTTCTTGAACACAAATCTGTTTTTAATTTCATATATTCGGTTGTAATAGATTTAGAGCAGTGGTTCCCAAACTTCCTAACACTGCGACCCTTTAACAAAGTTCCTCAGATTGTGGTGACCGGCAACCATAAAATTATTTTTGTTGCTACTTCATAACTGTGATTTTGCTTCTGATTTTGCTACTATGAGTCACAGTGTAGATACCTGTGTTTTCCCGTTGTCTTAGGAAACCCCTGTGAAAGGGTTGTACGACATCTCAAGGGTCAGGACACACAGGTTGAGAACTGATGCTTTAGAGCCGGGGAGAAAACGATACTCAGAGACAGAGGTCTGAGAGCTTCTGGTGAGCAAAATGAATGCATTCAGGTGCTAACTTCTGAATCCACTGGGTAAGTCAAGCAATGGTCCATGTGCTTGACAGGAAATTCTCCCAAGCATGAGGCAGACACTTAGCACTGAAAATGATGAGCATTGTCTTAACAAAGTACAGACGGTGAACACATCTCACGATCCTCTCACTCTTGAAGCTACAGAAAGAATACACTCAATCTGTGACAAAATATCAGAGAGAGATTTGGACTCAAATGGACTTAGGGGTCCATGAGTCTTTGGGAGACAGTAGATGACACTTCCCACACCAAAAGGTAACTTTGGATTTATCTGTTCACTCAAGACTTGCATTTAATGTCACTTGTTTTTCTCATGAATTACTGGCCCACCACTACAGTGCCCCGTGCCACAACGTTAGCCACTGAAGGAGCACAGATGCCCTGTCAGTGACATTCACAAGTATGTTGAGTCCATCAAGGTGTCATGATATGGTGCTCTCTAATGGAGCGTGGAAAGAATCTTCCGGAATCCTGTTCAAGGTTTTGACATGACTGAGGTCACTTCTCTTCGGGCAGCCAATGTGAGCTCTGGCTGTCAGTGTGCCAGTTTGTGCCTGTGGAGCCCACAGCCGAACTCTGGTCCCCCCTCATACTTACAATCCTGTTACCTTTCTACTTGACAAATGACTTAGGATCCAGCCCTATCTTAACCTATAATCAAGGCCTCTAATCTTCATCACAGCTGCAAGACCTTTATGGCCCCTTGATATAGTATAATCACAGAATCAGGCTGTGAGAGTGTGACTTTCATTGGAGGGTCATTCCCATGCTGGACAATATGCACTGTTACTACAGAAACTTTCTTTTAAAAATTCGCACTTAGTATAGATTGTATAAAAATAATAATACAAAAAATGATCACTAGCTTTGATGAAATTTTACCAAGCAGTACACTGCTGGTCATACAGTTCAAACCTAAGGTGGTATTCGAATAAAACCAGTTCAGCCCACATATTAACAGAGTGTGTTTTTATTATGGAGTCATGAATGGTATAGAAATTATATGTAAACACATAGCAGGAGTGTGACCTAGGTAACTAATTTATTGCTAAATGGTATAAGCTTTAAGGAAGCGAGAATTCTTAGCACTGCTTTCTGCATCGTGAGCCTATAGGGAAGCCGTAAAATATGCATGTTCTTTGACACATAAATTGCCCTTCTAAGAATTCTCCTAAAGAAATAATAATGGAAATGGTTTAAGGTTTCATTACAAAGAACTTCCAGATGGCATAACATTTGACAGTAAAAGATTAATGCTGTCTAAATATCCAAATGAGAATGGTTAAATAAATTATACTTTATTCACACAGTGAAATGAGATTTGGGGTTCTGACTTGACAGGGGACCCGAGTCTCCCAGTGAATGCTGGGAGTGGGAATGACAGGTCTCAGAGCATCTCCATGGCCAGTGAACAGAGAATCCAGGACAAACTCCCAGTGGTCCAGCCGCTTGCAGAAAATATCATTTCCCCTGAGTACAGCACAGATTTGTTGAAAGACTCTAGACCACAAGAGGTTTCCAGAACCTAAGGGGAGTACAAGCAGCTTGTCCCAAATTCCCAAAGAGCCAGGCTTCCTAAGACTGCGTGGTTGGCATTCCTGCACAGATCAAGAACTGAAAACTAGGCAGATAGAAGAGAGAGTTCATGCCATCTCCTGGGGACTTTTAGACAAAAACCTAGAGAAGGTGAAAAGCCACAGACAGGCTGAGATCCGTCCTTGCTACCAGTAGACAGAAATAGAAATTGACTAACAGATAAAAATTATATTTTTTTGCATGAGTTTTGTGTGTTTAAGCACAAGAGTTTCATGTGTTGAATAGTTGATTCAGAGTCATGTACGACTGAGGTGGTAATGTTACTGGGCAAATCTCTCTCTTTTACATTCTCAAAGAAAAGAATTCAGCTGAGACATACTTTTAACAGAAGTTTATTTTGTAAAGAAAAATAAAGCAAAGGAAAGTGAATAGTTTGACAGAGAGAGAAATAGAGTTTAGAGTTGACCTCTCTCTCTCTTTCTCTCTGCCCCCCCCCCGCCCCCAGCTCATTGGTCTCTGTCATAAGTATCTTGGAGTGGATGTCATAGTCAAATGGGTAATGTGGCCCTGGTTTCCCTACCACATCATGGTGGACTAGGTCTCCCTTTCAGAGTCTTTCTTTCCATGGTCCTCTTAAAAGGCCTACAAAGGGGAAGGGAAGTAAGGTCACAAAGCCTATCATAATGAAGCCATAATCTTCTGGGAAGCAGAACTTTGATTGTTGCCCCCATGTAGCAATTGTAAAGTGCCCTGGGGCCATAGGTTCTGATGTAGTAGGAAGAACCTAACTATGGCACCAAGGTCGTCTAAGCATGAAGGGCCACCAACAGACACAGCTGCAACTCTCCTTGTTGCTGTCATGTCTAACTGCCTTTTTACCCAGTCTCAATAGAGTTGTAAGAGATGTGACCAAGTATTAGGAAACTATGTTGTAGGGAATGTGCTATTGAAGTAGATAATGGGTTCTTGGACCCTTTATGACCACCCCAAGACAAGCAGCTCTTCTGTGCCACATGCTTCCCACCACAATTTTCTGTCATTCCCTAGGCTGAAAAGTCATAGAACCAATCCAACATAGACTGACACTTCTAAAGTCATGAGCCAATATAAGCCCCCCTCCTCCTTTATGTTTATTTATGGGTGATAGAAATCTGACCGACACATTCCATATCTACAAATGACATGAATATCTGGTCTGTAAAAGTATCTTCTTAGATTTGACCATCATGATCATAACTTAATGATAATTATTCCTATTTTCCATTTATTAAAAAATGAAGTAGTAGCTGAGTGTGGTTACACATGCTATATCACAACATTTGGCTGTCGATGCAGGACGATCATAAGTTTGAGGTTTTCTTGGGCTTCATTGAAAGACCCTTCTAAAAATAGATAGATGATAGATAGATAGATAGATAGATAGATAGTACATAAACAGAAAGATAGATAGATAGATAGATAATAGGTAGATAGATAAAAGATAGATAGATAGATGATACATAAACAGATAATACACAGATAGTAGATAGATAGATGGATAGATAGATAGATACAGATAGATGATATATAGATAGATAGATGATACATAGATAGATGATAAATAGAGATAGATGATAGATGATACATAAACAGATAGATAGATAGATAGATAGATAGATAGATAGATAGATAGACAGACAGACAGACAGATAAATGGAGCAGTTATGCGTGTGATGTGTGAGAAACACTAGCTCTATAAGCAGGAGGCATAAGTCAGACTCTAAGCAGGGACTCTGCCCAATGGAATCCCCTGGAAATTGAGTGCTGCAAGTCTATTCCAAGACTGGAGAATGCAGTCTGAATCCTTGGGCTTCTGCATGTAAGCTCTACTTTGCACTTGGTTGGTTGGGAACCCCACCTTATGGACACTGCTTCCCACATTCAGCGTGGCTCTTCCCCCTTAGTTCTTGCCATTGTATCTGGAAACACTCGCACCCACAAGTGTGTGCATACTAATTACTTTCCTCATTGTTGTGACCACACACCCAACAGGAAGTAGCTTAAGAAGAACAGCTTCTTTTGGCTGGCAGTTTGAGTGGATATAGTCTGTTATTGCAAAGAAGCCATGGCTTCCACAGCATGAAGCAGAAGGTCACAATGTATCTATCACCAGGAAACAGGAAGCAGACAGGAAGTGGAGCTCCGCTATCAAAGCTCAAAGACCACTCCTAGTAACCCACTTCTAAAGCAGTGGTTCTCAACTCGTGGGTCCTAACCACTTAGGGGTTCACCTATCAGATATTTACATTATGATTCATAACAGGAAGAAAAGGATTTGATGTTTTGAGTCGCCACAACATGTAGTATATTAAAGTATGACACAGCATTACAAAGGTTGAGAACCATTCTCCTAAAGGTTCCACAATTAACCAAAATAGGGCATAGGGTGGCCAGTCAGGAACCAAGGGTTCAAATAGGTGAACAAGGGAGACAGTTTGTATCTAAAGCATATCATTGCTGTGACAGTTTGTATCTAAATCATATCATTGCGGTGACACTTTCCTAGCATCTCTTGACTCAAGATAGTTAATTCTTTTTCTTTTTGCTCCTTAGTTTCTTTTACTTCTGCTCAACTGTTTACTAGAGCCTTCCTTCTACATGCTTTGAATTTAGGGCTCTCCTTTCCTTCCCAGTTTCTTAAGGTAGACGTTTAGCTTACTGATTTAAGACCTTATTTTGTTTTAATTATGTATGTTTATAGCTGCATTTCCCTGGAAGCAGGGTTTCTGCCACCTGTCATAAGTTTTGAATGCTGTGATTTAATTCTCTTTCAACTAAAAATATTTTCTAATTTCCCATATGATTCCTTTTTTGATCCATTGGTCATTTAGGATTGTGTAATTTTCACATATTTGTGATTTCCTTCTGTTACTGATTTTGCCTGTAATTCCACAGTAATTGGAAAATGTAATGTGTACTATAATATTGTTACATTTGTCAAAGCTTGTTTTATGCTCTAATGTATGACCTATCCTAGAGAACAATGCTGTGAACTTGAGGAGTTGTGCCTTGCCTATTATTATTATTATTATTAATTCTCTACCTTTCTCTTAAATTATGACAGCTGATTCACATTATTCTGGTTCATTGTATTGGGCACATATTTTATTGTCCCCTATACTCTATATCTTCATGATATCATGAAACAAATTGCTTTCTCTCATGTAACAATTTTAATATACATTTTGAATTTGCGTGGTATGTTTGCATGTATGTATGTCTTGGAATATGTGTGGGCACATGTGTGTACCAATGCCTGCACATCCATGCATATGCATGGAGGACATAAGTTTTGAACCCAGAGCCTGCCAGTTTGGCTAGTCTAGAAGTCAGACTGATCCAGGAACCCCAAGTCTGCTTCAGGCAGGCTGTGACTGCATGTACGTGTCCAGCAGTATTGGGTGCTGGGGGATTTGAACTTGTGTCCTCATATTTGCCTAGCAAGTCCTTTCCCTGCGAAATCAGCTCTCCAGGCTCGTGTGACAGTTTTAAAGTATACTTTCTTCGATCTGGGTGTGGATGGAGACACACTCACATCCCTTTCATTGCTGGTTTTTGTTTTTTTTTTCCTTTCTGGCAAATCTTTCTTATTCATCCTGCCTGCTTATAATGTTGGATCTAAAATTCTGAGTTAAGCATGATGTCACAGCTTGTAATCCCAGCACACTGGAAGCAGGATGACAGAAAGTTTGTAGTCAGCCCGAGCTACATAGTACACCAGAGCTCAGAAAGAATAACAAGTTAATTTTACACAAAATGTATCTATCGAGCAGCTTCAATCATGGTTTGTCATCTATCTGCCAGTCCCTATGTTTTACTTCACATATTTAATCTATCTTCACTTAAAACAGTCACAGTTCTACCATGTTACCACCCTTTTTTTGTCCCTATAATGTATTGCATTAATTGCACGACGCTTTCTGTATATTTTAATTTCCTTTGTATTTGCTCACATAATTAGTATTCTAACTCAAAACAACCCAGTTTTACTTGATTTTTAACTCAATCCCCATTTAACGTAGTCACCAGTACCAATGGATTCCATTCCTCTTTTTTCATCTGTGATAGAACTGCCACATAAGTCATCTTTATACATTGTAACCAATATGTGCTTCGTCTTTCGAGTCACAGGAGGGAAGGCAGAGTAACAAATTCAACATTGTCATTTTATATATACCCATGTAGCCAGTTACCTTCATCCACTCTCTTTAGTGTTTCCTATGGATTAGAGTAACTACCTGAGCCCTCTCATTGTATCTCCAAACTCATTGTCTTGTTTCTTATGGAGCAGGGATTTGCTAGCCCCACATTCTCACTTCTATACATCTGATCATGACTTTCTGCCCCCTTCCCTCTCGTCTCCTCTTGGACCTCCCTGTGCAAACACTGGCCTGTTTCCCCCCATCTCAGGGGTCTCTCTAGCTCTCTTCATGTTTCCCCCTCTTTCCCTGAGCTGTGTAATCTCAGCGGACCAAAATCAGAACTTTGCTGGTTCTTTCTATTCTGATAGTTCAAAATTCGCTGCATGAGGATCATCACTCCATTGCCTGTACTTCCGGAGTGCGAGTCTCTGTCAGTTTCTGTGTGAGTGTGTGTGCCTGTGTGTTTGTCTATATGGACGTGTGCACGGGCGCTAGCTTTGTTGGTTTTCTCTAGTTATTAAGATGCCCTTCACTTCCTTAATGGTTTCTAGACAGTGTTTTTTAGTTCCGTGGATATAGCTCTTACTAATAGAGTCTATGTCTCATCCAGCTGACATCCGGGACTCCTCCATAGCAAAAGAGAACAAAACAGCCCTCTTGATTGTTTTATTTCTGTGTGTAGCTGCTATGGTTCTGGTTTATTTCTGTGTCTTGTATATTTCCTGAAAACTGCAAATTTAGATAATATAATATGATAACTCTGGAAATAAGATTATCACCCCCACTGGGGTTTAGCTTTTGCTGAGATTTTGTTTTGCCTTCCCAGACTTTCCTGGACTAATTCCGTAAAGCCTTTATTCCTGTTTGTAATGAGCAGTCCTTGAAATCTCGGCCTGATTAGTTTAGTGCCCAGCATATGTTGTGCAGAGAATTTCTTTAGTGGTTTGATCGAGTAAGCCATCCACCTTGTGCTAATGATCTCCTCCCAGATATACTGAATACTTATAAAATATGCCTGTGTGAACCAGTCCTATGTACAATATATATACCAATTCAGATTTTAACAAATAATTAAGAAGTCCTTTCTTATCATACATATTCTGCTAATATAGGACCTTGAGATCAGTCAGAGTTGAGAGGCAGTTGTCTTTCTTGGACACACACATACCCCCTTCTTGTGGGTTGCCTCCAGCATCCTCAGAGTAAAATGAAACTTCTCAAAGCTGACTTTTCAAAGCCGCATAGGAAATTGTGTTCTCTCAATTTGCTTTTTAAATTTCTGGCCAGGCCTTTGTTCATAACAACTGCAGTACAGCGGCTGACAGAGGTGATGGTCACAAAAAAAACGCTACTGATTTTTTTTTTTAACACACTGGGGTAAAATCATAACTGCCTTATGAATAAGAGCGGAGATGCTAGTCAAACAGTGACCACATTAGAGAGAAGTCATCAAACTGCCTCCTCCGGTGGTTTTAAAGCCATTAGTGTTCTGAAGTGAGAAGATAAATGGGAGTAGGTTCCGTTTAAAAGACACAAACCTTACTCTTCTCAACCTAAGTCTGAAGATTCTATTGATTAGACAGGCCTGAGGAGGGGGAATAATTTCAGTAATCTCTCTATTGTTCCTATTGCTTTTATAGAGGTGTGGACTCTGAGAGTCCTTACTCCACCATCCTAGATATCTGTTCCCTGTGCCCCTTTGAGTCCAGTGTCTTTTTGTTTTAAGGCCATCTGATGCTTGTTTTAATCCTTTGCAGACATGGAATGGACTGTCACAGAGGAAGACCTGGACCCTTGGAGAGAGAACAGATCATCGCACTGAGTAGGAACTCTGGAGCTAGTCAGGAGACTGAGCAGGTAAGGCAAGCTCATAGCATTGGGCTACACTATGATTTCCAAAGAAAGGAAGTGGTCAGGAAGGGCAAGGAGCCTCAGGATCTGCTGACTGTGCTAATCCAGAGTCCTTCATTGTCCAGATTGTTCCTAGTTTCTAGCACTAGGAACCTAGAATAGAAGAATAGCAACCTAGCATACGGCAGGCCTGTGAAGCAGGGAATCTGGGGTATGGACTATGGATCAGTTGATAGGTTTGCACTGGGAAAGTATTATTTCCAAGTGAATTTTTTTCCTGTTGCTAGCAACTGACCAGCACTGGGAGGGTCAGCAAGTCTCTGATATGTCAAAGCATGAACATGCCATGTCTACTACTCTACAATATCCTTGTCACTATTGAGAAATCCAAGTAGCCAACGCCCTTAGAAATATCCCATAGCTTCTCTGGGGTCCCAGTCCATTCCCAAGGAGTAGCCAGAGCATAGGGAGCAGGTCTTTTTGACCGGTGTCCCCTGAGCTTGTCTATTCGCCTGTATGAGTCTCCCCTCTGCCTTCTCTAGGGCGCCAGTCTCTCTTATCCCCGCCCTTCCTCCTGGGTGAGCTTTGGGAGTATCCGAGGCTGAGGGGCTGTCGACTGACATCTTACCACTTATGTTCTGTCCTGTCTATGCCTGTAGAATGTACTCGAATATCCCTGTCCATTCTTCAATCCCTGCCTCATTTGCCAGCTTTTAATTTTCTTTTTAATTCTGCCCTCTGTCGGTTTTACCTCCTCCATTTGCAGCTGACGTTGTCCAACAGCGCTTGGCCAATCCCTGGTCTTGTCACTGTTATTTGTAAGGCTGTATAGGTCTTCTGTTGTAAAGCTCATCTTAAGCAAAACTGTAATATTTGCACATAGACCAGGAGCTAAAGGGAAAGAATCAAACGGGCATCTCCACTTCCAAAGTAGTAACATTCAGTAGCAAATGTAACCTGTATGATTTATCTTTTAATTTCAACATTTTAGCAAAGATAAAGGGTTTGTTTTCCCTTTGAAAAGGCTACATAATTAAAAGATGAGGTCGGCATCTAATTGTGCCCACCATGAAAAAAGTCATCCAAGCCACCCAGAAAAGGAGATGGAAAGAAGCATGGGTGTCATATGAGAAAAACTTAATAGGCAGCAGATGCATGGGTTACCAGTCCCGTACCTGCACAGACCTTGAAGATGTACTTGTCTCTAAGGAGAGATCATACCACAGCTGGGAGAATCCACACATATTCTTGATTCTTTTCCCAGCAAAGAAACAAAGACATGTTGGTGCCAATCTCATAATTCCAAGCCTATTTCAGTAATGATAAACATGAACTGAGATCAGGAACGAAAGCTTATGACAGAACATGTCTTTGATGGATATGATAGACTCAGAAGCCAAACTGACTCTCTTTTAATATTTAAAGTGAATAAAAGTGTCTCTGGCACCATGGCCGCACTTGGGGAATTTTTCATAATGCTGCTCCTGACAATGTATGAGGGTTGCTGGTTTGTAGTTCTGATGGAGTAGCAGGGAATAGACCCTGAGTTGGGGTGTAAAGGCTGTGTGAACCATACAAAGGATCACCAGCCTGGCTTAAAATTCCATACCATGCTCTTCCAGCCCGGGACTTTTAGATTTGATTAAAAAGATCACGGAGAATGAATGGCTTAGATCCCTTCCTAAGGGGTTTGCCAGCTTTAGAGACCTCACTGACGAAACAAGAAAGATTAACTCTACTCCATTTCTGATATGTGGTCCTGACTTAGGTTGGGTGAGCGATGAAGTCTGGATTTGTTTACATAGAACACTGATTGGGTTTCCTGAACGGAGACAGCTGAAGAATGGCAAGCACACACTAGGAAATGTATCTAGCATGTGCTTTCTTTACGCATGGTATTTTATGAAAATAACTATAAAAACATACCTATCAGAGTTGTCTTGAGATACAGTGGAACAAAATATGGGAAGCATCATGTAATATTTGCTACGAAGGCAAGGAAAAATTTGGGTAACATCTGAACTTTGAATGAGCGATACATTTACTACAACTATCAGAACATGGTAATAAAATGTAAGAACTAACTGTTTGCTACATTTTGGACCCTGGTATGCTCAGTTGCTGTCACTGACTGCTCCATTCCCTATGTGAAACGATAGATGTTCAGGAGATAGGGGTGCAAACATTTGTTACTTTAGAGCGGTCAGATGACAGTCTATATGAACTGATCACTTTAATTAGCAGAGATCCATCCTCCTCTGTGCCTTGCAGCTAGCTGATCCTGCCCCTCTCTCCATGGGCCCAGACTCCTAGCACACATCCCTTTTTGAGGCACCAGCATGACCCTGTCCAGTTAAGAAGATAGCAGGTAGAATCTCAGTGTTGTTTTGATTTGCATTTCCCTGATTACTTAGGATGCTGAACATTTCTTTAGGTGCTTTAGAGCCATTCGAGTTTCCTCAGTTGAGAATTCCGTTTAGCTCTGTACCCCATTTTTTAATAGGGTTATTTGACTCTCTTGAGTCTAACTTCTTGAGTTCTTTGTATACCTTGGATATTAGCCCTCTATCGGATGTAGGATTGGTAAAGATCTTTTCCCAATTTGTTGGTTGCCTTTTTGTCCTACTGACCATGTCCTTTGCCTTACAGAAGCTTTGCAGCTTCATGAGGTCCCATTTGTTGATTCTTGTTCTTAGGGCATAAGCCATTGGTGTTCTGTTCAGGAACTTTTCCCCTGTGCCCATGTGTTCAAGATCCACCTCACACCGGTCAGAATGGCTAAGATAAAAAACTCAGAGGACAGCAGATGCTGGAGAGGATATGGGGAAAGAGGAACACTTCTCCATTGTTGGTGGGATTGCAAGCTGGTAAAACCACTCTGGAAATCATTTTGGTGATTTCTCAGAAAATTAGACATAGTACTACCTGGGGACCCAGCTATACTACTCCTGGGCATAACCCAGAAGATACTCCTACTTGTAATAAGGACACATGCTCCACTATGTTCATAGCTGCCTTATTCATAATAGCCAGAAGCTGGAAAGAACCCAAATGTCCTTCAACTGAGGAATGGATACAGAAACTGTGGTATATTTACACAATTGAGTACTATTCAACTATTAAAAATAATGAATTCATGAAATTCTTAGGCAAATGAACTAGAAATGAAACTAGAAAGTGTCGTCCTGAGCGAGGTAACCCAATCACAAAAGAACGCACATGGTATGCACTCACTGATAAGTGGATGTTAGCCCAAAAGCCCAAAATAAACAAGTTACAATTCACAGACCACAGGAAGCTCAAGAAGGTGAAGGACTGAAGTGGGGGTGCTTGGGTTCCTCTGAGAAAGGGAACAATACACTTACAGGAGCAATAATGGAGGTAAAGTGTGGAGCAGGGACTGAAGTAAAGGCCACCCAGAGACTGCCCTACCTGGGGATTCACCCTATAAACAGTCACCAAACCCCAACACTACTATGGACGACAAGAAGCACATATCAAAAGGAGCATGCCATGGTTGTCTTCGGAGGAGCCCTGCCAGAGCCTTATACATACAGAGGCAAATGCTAGCAGCCAACCATTGGTCTGGAAGTGGGGTTCCCAAGGGAGGAGTTGGAGGGTGGTATGGAGGAGCTGAAGGGGTTTACAGCCCTATGGGAAGAAAAACGTTGTTGACCACCCAGATGCCCCAGGACTCCCAGGGACTAAACCATCAACCAAGGGGTACACATGGTTCCAGTCAAAAATGTGGCAGAGGAATGCCTTGTTGGGCATCAGTGGGAGGAGTGGTCCTGGGTCAGGTGAAGGCTCAATAGATGCCCCAGCAAGGGGAAATCGGTGCGGGGGGCAGGGAGGGGGGAGTGAGTCAGGTGGAGGAGCATATACTTGGAGGCAAGAAGTGGGAGGAGGGGTTGGGGGGTATTGGGGAGGGAGGAAACCAGGAAATGTTTTACCACGTGAAATGTAAATGAAGATTATATTTAATAATAAAATGTAAAAAAAAAAAAAAGAAGAAGAAGACAGCAGGCTAAGAAGACCCCTTCCCCTGGCTGGAAGCCTCTGTTGCATCATTCATTCACGAGAAACAGACGTAAGTATTATACGTGTTGTGTTGGCTCCTGCAGCACCAAACTGTACTGTGCTTTCTGTATCAGTTTCTCTTTCAATCCCAAAGGAACTTAGGCTTTCCGGCATTGTTAGAGGTATATTTTACACCGCTCCTAGAAACACAATAACTATGAATATTCTACCCTCTCCTTATGCATAATTATACATGAGTTCTAAACACTTGTGATTAGATTTGGAATGGTCCTACCTCCATGATATAAAGCATTTGAAAGACTTTCTCCTAAGTCTGAACTTGGTCATCAGTGGGGACATCAGACCCTCAGAAAAGCAGAGAGAAAATATTGAGTGCATGCTCTTTAACCAAGGCCATTATTGGTTTCCATTACGTTAAGTCTGGGGTGACACTGAGTAAAAAGATGGCTTATTGCATGATTAATGAAAATAAATAAATGATTAGTGAAAAGTTTCAGGTGCTTCTTTCACTAAGTAAAGGCAACTGCATTTTTCTGTAAATACATGAACATTGAGTTAAATGGCTTTCTGCAGGGAGACTCATCCAGGTTTAATCTACTAAAATACAATGCTAGACTTGTAATTGAAGTCACAATTACTGCTTGTGAAAACTTTTCCTTTAAAAAATGCTAATCTAAATGTTTATATCATGAATGTGAAACTTCTTTTTTTTTTTTGGTTTTTGGTTTTTCGAGACAGGGTTTCTCTGTATAGCCCTGGCTGTCCTGGAACTCGCTCTGTAGACCAGGCTGGCCTCAAACTAAGAAATCCGCCTGCCTCTGCCTCCCAAGTGCTAGTATTAAAGGCGTGCGCCACCACCGCCCGGCTAATGTGAAACTTCTTAACTGTAACAATTTAAAGAAATTTACTCTAAAAACAAACAAAAGTCATTCATAATCCCATCACGGTTGTGATTTAGAGTTCTGTCAGATCTATTTCTAGAATGCAGAGCACTAAACTGGGGTAGGCAAGGTCTCACAACAGTTCACAACAGTGTAAATTATAGATACAAGGTGGGTAAAATTTCTCATTAAATAGTAAGATTCTTTTGTTTAAATTTTAGCAAATATTTAAATCATGACTATAAAATTCATCTCTCTGTATTTTATCACTGTGTCTCCCTAAGTCCCTCAAGCCTAGTTAAAAGGTATTTTAGATGTGGGCATTCTGTTTGGAATAACAAATACCCAGAATAGAAGCAGATATTCATTGAATACCAAAGAGTGGTAATCAAATCCTATGAGGTTCCTGAATCTGAGCTCTAACATTTCCTGGCAGGGATGGATATGTGTGAACCCCAAAGCCTGCCCTGACCAGCCATGGATTTCACAAACATCCCCAAGAGTCCTAAAGCTGCTGTGGTGTGACTGAGTGGTCCAGAGGTCTCTCAATGATGGGAACAAGATGCTGGCTTGCAGAACTCCTAGCTAATGTGCTTTTAACAGGGACCATGCTTCTCTTTTGAGAAAACAAAAGCCAGTTTCCCTTGACTCTTAGAAAAATGCCCTAAACCGAAAGTACGCCTGACTCATCCACTAGAGTTTTTGAGAACAAATACTGAACGGGCTAAGGGAATCTGGTGGCTCCAATTATGTGAACCTTCAAAACAAAATCCGACAGCTTCACAACAAACGCAAGCAGATGAGGCGCCTTGGGTTAGGGAAACCGGCTGTGCTAGGTGGTTCAATTTGGAACTAACTAAGCTCCCTGCAAGACTTACATGGATAATATGTAATCTTCACAATTCTTCCTGCAAGGGAGAGAACACATTAAAACCTTTGACATCTGGCTTCTCTGGAAGCTCACATGGGGAACCGAATGGAAGCCACAAGTGGACCTCTGGAGCTCCAATTGCATCACTGGACAAGCGGAAAGAAGGAATAATGAGAAAACCTGTACCCATTAGACCACGGGTCAGTGTTAAAGCAGTGCTGTCGTCTTTGTGCCATTCCTTTTGCTGTCTTCGCATGAATTTATTGATAATCCCTAAAACAGATGCAGCAAAACCTTCCTTCCCATTATGGCATATGAAGAAATGGAGAGCTGGAAAATGTCAAGAGCTCTGAGAAGGAGCCAAGTCATCCTTGAACTCCGTCTCCACCAGAATTGTGGAGAAAGCACAATGGACTTCGCTCAGTGTGCTCTGGTCCGGTTGTTACTGCGGCAAACAGTGCTGAGGTCGTATTTTTAGGCATATTTTGGAAGATTGAGAAATAACTGTCAGATGTTATCTTCTAATTTAGTACCACGTGTTTACATTTATAATAATATATGTGAGATACCTACAATTTTATCACGCTTTTCAGAAGCATGTGTGCTTTTAAAACTATGGAAATTCAATGCAGGACGTCTGGAAGATCAGTCAGTGTTTTGTTTTGGGTTGTTTGTTTGTCCTGGAACTCTGTAGACCAGGCTAGCTTCGAACTCAGAAATCTGCCTGCCTCTGCCTCCCAAGTGCTGGGACTAAAGGTGTGTGCCACAACTGCCTGGCGCTTTAAAAACTATGAATTGCTTATTTCTGGAATTTTATAGCTTTCTTTACAGGATTGGTGGCTGAACCAATAGAACTCGGGGCTTCAGAAGTGCGCAGCAAGGGCTTCATCACTGAGCTATGCCTTCAGCCTTTGCCTTATTCATTCTCACGCACAAACAAGAAGGGTCTTATGGGGTCTTTTCTCCTAGCTGTTTCCTCTTTCACATTCCTCGGAGAGGACCCTCCTCTGGCTGTAACCCCTGCCGGCCTTGTCAACTGGCAGTGATTGGTTCAGACTTGGTCATATGATTCAGGCTTTGGCAAATCAGAATAATCCATATCATCCTGTATCTTGCGGCTGCTGAACACGTACCCAAACGCAAGAGCAGGAAACAACTGAAATTCATTTTCTGGAGACCAGAAGTCTGTAATCATTTCACTGACTCAGCCGAAGTCATGGTATCAGTGGGCCGTGTTCACACTGGGGGCTTAGGAGGCGTTTTCCACAGCCCGGTAGCCACCTATCTCTGCCCCAGTGGCTAAATGAACCCCTTTATGCGTGGCCTCTTATGAGGACACTGGTGTGGCTGCATTTGGGCCCTCTGGTATACTCTAGAGCAATCTCTCATGTTAAATTTCATAATGTAATCGGTGACGGCAAAGATGCCCTTTCCTTAAAAAGCAGCATTTGCGGGCTCCAGGGACTAAGGTCCACCATCTTTGGGGGATACCTCTCAGTTCATCCCACTTGGGCAGAACTAAGAACAGAAGCCTATGTGTTACACCATGACCAAAAGCGGCTTGTAGAAGAAAGAATAAAGAAGTTATTTTCACCTGTGACTCCAGAAGGAGAGTCCATAATGGCCGCGGGAGGTTCGGGAGCAGGTGGCCACAGCAGAACCTGAAAGAGTCCCGAGAGTAGGAACTGGAAGGGGGGGCTATAAGCTCCCCCACCCCATCCCCAGTGACAGACTTTCTTCAACCCACCTCCTACAGGTTCCACAGCCTCACCAGATAGCTCCCCCTCCTGGGGACCAAGTGTACAAATATGTAAGTCTGTGAGGTGGCATTTTCCATCCAATCCACAGTTTGTCTCTCTTATCCATTGCCTAGGCTCTAGGGTGTGAATCTGCCCTGCAGAATGGAATCTCTGCCAGTGAGTGGTTCACACAAGGCAGAGCAGACCAGAACGGAATGATGCGCAGTCCTGAGAGCACCACTGGAAGATGCAGACCCCAACGCTGAGCCCCCTCTAGGTTATACACTATTTCAGCCAACAACTTTCCTTTCTGCGTACATCGTATACATCCTTTTCGTTTTTCCAACAGAAAGATCAATATACATCACCACTCACAGTTAGTACATGGCTTCTAGAAAGGTACATCACAGTGGAGGAGACCCAACTCCACCATCTTAGTGAATTGGACATTCTCGGCTTGAACTTGACATGCAGGAATTCGTGGTACGGCCGTCTGTGTTGAGTTGCAACATAGTCGAGCTCTTTTTCTTTATCTGCTTTTTTCCAGCCCTGAGATGCCTCTGAGCGTGGCTTTGCTCGGTTTTGCCTTCAGCACCGCCTGGCTCCTGCTCTATTTCTTTTTCCTTTCTCACCTCAAAGGTCTCCTAATTGAAATGTGGCAAAGCAATTGAAATGTGGTACTTCAGAGAATTGCTGCCAGACACAGTGGCCTTCTGTCCAGCCAGAGTCTTGTTAGAAAAGGAGACAGTGTGCGTTGGTAGATGCTCCTTTGAAGCGAATGGAGAGGAATCATAAGAAGGTTGCACAGTAGTGAGTTGTATCTAAAAAAAAAAAAATGAAATAAGGAATGGTGCATGGGGAAGTGCACCTTTCAGAACTAAAATTTTTGACATAAAAATATTCTGAAGTAAAATATGTGCCACAGATATATGGATTTGAGGTCATGTGAACCAACGGAGGTCCAAGTTCACTGTAAGAAGGCAGCTCTGACTGCCTTTTGTCCTTATTGGCCTTTCATTAGCAAGGTGGAGATACGCAGGCTGAGCAGTCAGACACAGGGAGGGTGCATGCAGAGGGTGTCCTCGGGTTCTCTCCTCTCAGCTACCTTCATTTCCTGTGTTTATTATGAACGACAACTCCAGATCGGCTTGTTTTTCCAAGTGTGGTGTGGGCCACGGACAGAGAGGATGCACAGTCTGGTAGGACCACAAATGCTCCCCGTGTCTTGGATCTTGAACTGAGTCTAAAAAGACCAGCCTCAAAAGTCTACCTTGAGGAGCTAACATCCAACTTCATAAACCAAGATTGGGGAATTATGTGCTATTAAGTACCTTCAGGATGAGTTTTAACATTTGATCAATAACAGATAACGAGAGGCCAAACCTATCCTATCTTAGAACCGGCCTCCATCTTAAAAGAAAAAGAGCATGAGAAGTTGACCTGTAGCTGAACCGGAGTTACTCCCAAGTCCCAGGAAGAATCCAATGGCTTTTCCCTGGCCCATACCCCAGAGTTCCTCCCTAGATACTTCCTAGCAACAGTCAATCAAAGATTAGTCTGATTGTTTCAGATGTACTTTCAGCCTCTTTGTGATTGTTCATGATTTTGCTTCAAAGCACTCACCTTTTGGATTAAACCGCCTAGTCGCCATTCTCTAGAAAAATCTCATCCTGATGAGGTCCTGCTGCACCTGGGTTGGCAGAGAGCCCAAGCTCGAATTTGTAATAGAGAGACCCTGATGCCATTACAAAGGAGTCGGCTCCTTGGTGGTCTTTTGGGGTTCACAAACGCTTCCTGGCACAACAAAAAATATGAAGTTTCCAAAGTTACTATACGGTTCCATCCAAAGAGTCATCCGAAGAGTCTAGAACCTCAGGGAAGCAATGGCTCTCAGCTCCTTAACTAACCCCTGTGCTTCAGTATCAGGCGGGCAAACAGGACAGCACCCAGCTGGCAAATGACTCGAAGCAGCATCCGAGAAACCTGCAGGAGCTAGTCGAGAGTTGGGATGGAAGATGGGAATCCCCATGTGAGACAGAGGGCCTCTTTGGACATTGTTTTTAAACTACGAAGAGTCCTAGGCTCCGTCTCAGAAATCTAGCATCATCTGTAGTAGGAGAAGAAATCCCAGGAGATCGGCAGCTGAGCTTTCAAAGCTACTTAATGACTTCTACACTTGATCAGTGCGATGGTTTGTATATGCTTGGTCCAAGGAGTGGCACTATTAGAAGGTGTGGCCCTGTTGGAGTGGGTGAGTCACTGTGAGTGTGGGCTTTAAGACCCTCATCCTAACTGCCTGGAAACCAGTCTTCCACTAGCAGCCTTCAGATGAAGATGTAGAATTCTCAGCTCCTCCTTAACCATGCCTGCTACATTCCTGCCTTGATGATAATAGACTGAACCTCTGAATCTTTAAGCCAGCCCCAATTAAATGTTGTCCTTATAAGAGCTGCCTTGGTCATGGTGTCTGTTCATTGCAGTAAAACTCTCACTAAGACAATCAGCTTCTAAATCATCTTATGCTCCAAAGCATATTCACTTTCCCTTTCTAAATGTGTGTTTGTGTGCATCCGTGCATGTGCACGTGTGTCCTTGCATATATTCGTCTGTATGCGCATGTGTGTATATGTGTGCATGTGTGTATATGTGTGCATGTGTGTGTGTTTGCATATTCATGTATGTGTGTCTATGTGTGTGTGTTTCTGTGCATGTGTATGTGTGTCCTCGACTGCTTTCATGTGTATGTGCATGTGTGTGTATGTGTGCATGTGTGTGTGTGTGACCGCTCGTATGTATGAGTGTGCACGTGTGATCATGTTTCCTTTAACAGTCTTATATGATTATACCAACCATGGACTTCATAGCCATGCTTTTAGGTGTAACCCAGTATCTTCACAATCAAAGTTGCCAAATAACACATTTTACTCCTTCAGATCTTCTTTGTATCTTTGTATCTTCTCATTGAGTAAATTTGAGAATACTTTTTTTTTCCTCTTAAAATTGACTCATCCTTAAATGTATAGTCAAATTTCCAGGATGAGATGCGTCAAGCGTTTAACAACCACCCTAACACAGGTGACGTTTTTAGGGAGCTAAGATGCGAGCAGTCTTCATTCTGACTCCAGGAAAGCTGGTCCCACCCCTAAGCCTGAGCCACAACCAGCTTAGTGGTGTGACTGGGGTGAGAGGAGGGCAGGTAGAAACAAGAACCGGCAAGCTGAACCAAGCTGCAGGGTTACTCTGGTACTGTTCTCCCTCTCCAGGTGTGGAGGGTGTTAGGAGCATGCGCGGGGCTCGGGAGGCTCGGGAGGCTCGGACGCGTCATCCTTTGTACCCATCGCGATGTCCATAGACTCCACACACACCAGCTCCCTTCTCTGAGAACCGTGATATTCTGTGTTTACTGAATGCTTCGTCCTTTTGATTGAGAAGGCATCTCGGCACCCTTATTAATCGCCCCTTATTTTGGTAATCACTGTTCTTTTGTCTGCGTGGGTATTTTAAAAACAGGAAAAGAACGTAAATTAGTATTATACGTTTTAAGGCCTGCATTTGTACCCATCATAAACTTTAATTTATACTTTGGCCAAGTAATTTTAACAGTTGCTATAAAATCAGTTATTTAATAATAGTTTTTAGGGCCATGCTGAATGCAGCAGGAGACAGACTTAATAGCCTCATGTCCACAACAAATTTCCAGCTATTATTCAGACATCCCACATGCCTTTGACAACTCTACAGACCAGTCAAATTCCTACTGATTGCATTATGTGAATCTCACTCACAGCTAGCCCACCACGTGCATGAGTGGGTTTTTATTGAATACATCTGTTTTCCCAACCACAATTTCTCTGGTTTTCTCAGATCCACATTATAAAAACTAGTTTTATTGTCAATAGAATGATTTCCATAATCACATTTGCACCCCTTCCGAGGACATCTGCAATCCAGTTCTAAAGCACCAAGAGGAAAATGTGTGTAAATGGAATCCTTTTAACATTTACATGTGTGGTCATAAACGCCAGAGCAGATTTGGAGGGAAGCAAGCATATTTTAGACATATACCAAGATAGTTAAGAAAATTTAAAATGGGCAATTTGAGAGACAATGCAAAATAAAATTGCACAAAAGGGTAACTTGCTCTCACTTTGTGAAGACTTGCTTTTCAAAATTATGTTCATTTTTCTGAAAAGTATGAATGTGTCTTTAATTGGGTTATGTAAACTTGGCTAATTTTGATTATCTGAGTTTTAAGATTATTAAATTCAGTTAAGCTGAAGACTCCAATTATCTCATTTATTTTTGTGTCCTCTGTAATAAGCAGTTACGGTACATGGCACATAGAAATAGAGGACCAACGGTGTGTGAATGGATAAATATAAGGGGCGGTTCTTTGTGCAGCTGTTGGCCATCAAAGGTCTCGGCATGCTAGACGACCACCCAGCCACTCTGCCTTTCCATCCCTCAAGAAACCATTCAGCCATCTTAAACTTGGATTCTTGGGTTAGCATGTGTTGCTGCTGAAAACTGGGTCTCTGTGGAACTGGGAGACCAACCAGGGTAAGGGAATTTTCGATAAGAGAGGAGCAGAAAATCTTAGCTGTGGCACGGAAGGTACTGCAGGTTTTGTTCTGATTGGTGGCTGTTGGCATAGGTAGGCAGGACATCCTTTGTGATTGGCTAACGAATTACATTTGTTTCTCTGATTGGTCCTAAGTGAGAGAGGAAGCTGCTATTATTTTATCAAGTTCTGGGCCTTGATGGCGGGATATACAGGAGTTTTGTGGGACTTCCTGAAGAGGTTGCTAGGGGAGAATAGTCAGATTTTCTTCAAAGCTGACTCACTACAGGTCAGCTTCATCGACAGATTATTCTTCAAGGTGCCTTGAGTTCTTTGACTGGGGCTGTGGATTGTGGATCTGAGTTCTATTTTGGTGAATAGTCTGAGCTGTGTCCACGTGTGTATCTGCAATACCAGAAAAGAGGCAAGTTGTACGGTCTAATGAACACGAACAAAAAATTAGAAGTGAGAAATTATCGTTTGTCCCGTGGGGCAAAAATACAGCTTGGCAAAAATAGTTATAAGCAGTTATAGGGAATGAGTAAATTCCCTGTACTTATTATAGGGAATACAATAAATATAATTACAGAGTAATGTAATTATATTGAAGTTACACAGGCATGGGGACTCTTACAATGCATGCACCACTTGCAACACAAACATGCACACACATTTCCGATGCCCGGAGGTGGTTCTTTGCAACTCCCCTGGGTCATTCCTTCTAGCATTAGGCTCCCACTCAATGGTACTCAATGACCCAACCACACCATACCACGCCCCAACCACACCACGCCCCCAAACACCTCGCGTGACAGAGCCAACATATTACTGGCCTCCTGACCTCTCAGTTTACATCTGTCACATTTTGGGCGGGCAGACATGTCTGTCGATGTCATTGGGATACTCAAATGGACGCATGCTCCCTGTGATCACACTGCCTCTGTTCACAGGGTTTGGAGTGACTAGTAGGTTTATCTTTTCATGGCTTTAGATTTCTGATCCTTTATCATCAGTCTGTTTCAAACTGAATCCGCAAATATTTAACTCTTCTCGGTGTTTTTAAGCTAGTCATGTCCCTGAAGTCTCATTGTAAGCAATTTCCCTCATCAAAGTCCCAAGCTTATGTCCAGCTGTTATCCCGGGATTTTCCTCTACTGTGATCCTGTTAATTCTCTCTTTATTTATATTGAATCTCTTATATTCCAAATTCTTGATTCTTTGTTTATTCCTTTATTGGGGTGCAGAATATCTAAAGTGTTTTATTTGGATGGAGTTAATTTTTTCTGAAACTTGGCATATTCGAAAGTGGCTTTATCTTACTGCCACATTTGTACTAAGGCTAAGAACACAGTTCCCTAGAGGACAGCATTTTTTTTTTCAGGATTTCGAAGGCTGCGTTCCACTGTTTTCCAGCCTTCTCATGGTAGAAAGAAGTGTGAAGTCATTCTGTCTCACAATCGATTTTATGGGACTGTGGTTCATTTTTCTCAATAGGATTCTGTGCTTTTGAAATGTCACAATGGCGTGCTAGGATCTGGGGGACATTCTCATACTGTGTGGGCATTTGTAGAAGCATTTAGATCTGGAGGCTTGGCCATGGCTTTGGTCTGTAGGGTGTTGTTGTTATTGTTCGTTTCCTTAATTGCTTCTTTATGGTCTTCTCCTATCTTTCCTACTCGGAGTTATAATATTCTAATTTTCTCATCTTTTCATCCTATTTTTTCATCTCTTGCTTTTGTTGTTGTTTTCCTTCTGGGTCAAATAGAATTTATCAATTTCACTTTTTTACCCTTTCAAGTGAAGTGATCATTTTTTTATTTTTTATTATTTTTTTTTGCTACTGTAAATTTTAATTTTTAAGAATGGATTTGTCTATGAATATTCCTTTTCTGGTGTCTTCCTGTTTGTGTTTTAAGGATACTCTATCACACTGCTCTTGGGATATCATTATTTTTTAACATTTCAAGTTTCTGCATAGTCGCTCATGACAGGGCTTATGGCTTTTTTGTCCCCAAATTCTACAGGACACTGATTTTCCCACAAATATTAAAGCGAGAGCTACTTAATCCTTAATAGTTATACCTCTGTATAGTGTTAAGCAGATGAAAGGGAGGAAATGTGGGGCATTATGGGATAGATATAGTCTGTGTGTGAGCAAGGCTTGTCACCTGTAGTAGCTGCTTGGGGGGGGGTGTGTGGATATGAAGTATACCCCAGTATGAGAGTCAAGAACTTCGCTCCAGGGCTCCTCCGATCAATCAAGAAGAATCGGTGCTTATCCGGAAGGTAGAAGTCTGATGTGGGAGCTGAATGGGGAGGGGCTGGGTGCTTCAGCATCCATTTCAATTTCAGCCTATTTTCAAGACCGTGAACACCGCTGCATCTTGTTCCCTCACACATGTAGACAGCATCTTTCATACATTCGCCAGACGTTGAGCACTAGTCTCTAGCCACAGTGGAGGTGAGGTTCTAGTTCACCTCGGTGATGTGGAAGAGGGTGACTTTGGGAGTAGGCCATTTGCTTCATTATAAACATTCTTCACCAACCCTGTTACCCAAAGCTTATCTTGGGCCCCTCTTCCTAGGTTCCAGCAGCTTCCAAGGCACAGATCCAGATACTTCCTGGGTCTGATACATTCTAGCCAAGCACTCATTACCCTGGGCTCTGCTCAGTTCCTTCCCATTCTGCTCTGCCCTGTGTTCCCTCTTTTACGCGGTTGCCCTCTCGTCTGGTTGTTATTTGTAGATTATTTAGCTTTTCTACTTTACGTCTATTGTGATTATTTAGAACTCTGAGGAAGAGGCAGGGGGATAAAGGAGTGGGTTTGGTCTGTGTCTCTAATCTGAAACCTTGATAAGTTATTTGTCTTTTCTGTTCTCAGCATGTTTTCGGATGAAAAGGGGATAAAATGGAGCCTCCAGGATGGATTGTCAGGTTGTTCCTAGAGATTTTAGGGTCAAAGGCTGGATCCTGGAAGATAAGCTAACAAGCTAAGCTCAGCTACTCATTCTCTATATGCCAATTAAAAAGGGACGTGTTTGTGAATCCCAGCAGAAGAAAACCTTTGCACTGTGGTATCAGTGGAAAGAGGAACAAAGAAAGGGGTCTCCAGGCCATCTTTGAGATACTGACCTGATGTTGATGTTTGAGTAGAGGACAAGAGGCATACACAGCTAAGCATCCCTGATCAAGGTGTGGGGTCATGACCTCACTTACCTGTCATTGTCTTGGCTCTGGTCTCTCCTGCATGATGATCTGGTAAGTGGCAGGTTTCTCCTGGGCTGTCAAGCAGAATTTACACCTTTCCCACCCCTCAGCATGAGACCGTCAGGCAAGTTCCCATCCCTTAAGTCATTTCAGGTAATCTGCTGATCAATGGAGAAATGTGAGTCTTTCTTCACAATACTTCTCCTCCTGCCAGGGTGGGTATACCGTACTACTTAGAAGACTCAAACTTGTCTGCCTGGAATTTTACAGTCCAAGGCGTATGTCCCTCATCCAAAATCCTTAAGTCAGAAATGCTCCAAAATGTGAGATTTCCTGTGTGCTGGCTGAAAAGCACTGGCTTGGTTTTCGGAACAGCGACACTCTGCTGCTAAAGTATATGCAAACACTCCCAAATGGGAAAAAACAGAAATGTAAATATTTTTGGTTCCAAGCACTTTAGATAAAGGGTACTTAACCTACATACAAAGTGTTCAATGTATATCATGTTTATCTATGCTATTTCTTTTTAAAGGATTGAACCTGGGGTCTTACGTATGCCAGATAAGGAACCACCAAGCCTACCCACTTTTTACTTTTCTTTTTAAATCTTAAAAATTTTGAACTTGTGTATTTCAGCCTCATGCCCGATCCTTTTAGGTAGCTGAGGTTACAGGATCTGCCTTTTGATTCGGAATGCCTTTGATTCTCAAGTCATCATTCAGCTACTCTGCAATATTGATAAGCCATTTAACCTAAGTGGTTCCGGAAGCTTTGTGATGGGTAATTCTGATGATCAACCAGTTAGATAGATAGCTGGTTACGGGATTAGTGAAACACAGTTTGGCTGAGTCTTGTGGGGTGTTTCCAGAGATGGCTAACTGAGCAGCAGAGGTGAGAGATGGGGGAGGCCCCTAACCTGCATGTGGGCAGCATCATCCCATGGCCTGGGGTCTGGCATTGAATTAAAAAGGAAAAGGAGAAATCCCGCAGAATGCTGGCATTTGCCGATCTCTGCTCCCCATCTAGCTAAGAGGTCAAATAGCTTCCTTGCCATTATGGGCTGAGTACCTGGAAATATGACCCCAGATAAACAGTTTCTTCCTGAGGTCTCTACTTACCAGGTGGTTGGCCACAGAAATAGGAGAAGTAACTAATACGGAGCTCCTTTATCCCGAGGTCAGGAGGCCTCCTAGAGCCATTGGAACACCCAGAGACCAGGCAAACTACCAGCGCTAGACTCAGTTCCGATGGCGATGAGATGTTTGGGTCACTTGACAAAAATGACAAGGTTAGAGCATGTGGTGGTTTGAATGAGAAACGGCCTCCACAGGCTTATGTGTTTAAAAACTCGGTCGTCCGTAGGTGTTGGTGCTATTTGAGGAGGTTATGTAATCTTCAGGAGGTGGAGCCTTGCTGGAGGAAGTGCGTCACTGTGGGTTGGCTTTGCAGGTTGATAGCTTTGCCAACCACTTCCTGTTCACTCTCCTTCTGCTGAATGCAACCAGCCACCCACCTACTTCTGCCGCCATGTATTTCCAGCCTGTTAAGGCGCCTTCCTAGCATGATGGGCTCTCCCTCTAGAACTGTAAACCGCCCCCAAAAATCCCGTTTTCAAGCCATTAGAAACCCCGTTTCTTCCCTAATTACTTTTGGTCATGGTGTTTTATCACACCAACAGAGAAGTAATACTGGCAGAAATAAGAACCTAGTTCCCAGGACTCGGTCAGTTTGTATTCTTTTAGTTAAGGTAAAGAGCTGAGGGGCGTGGTGATACATACCTATAATCCCTAGCACTTGGAAGGCTGAGGCAGGAGAATTTTGAGTTCAGAGTCATCTTGGGTCAAAAGTAAATATAAATATGAATAAATAAATAAATAAATATGAATTTCAAACTAGTCTGAGTTATACAACAAGGGACTATCAATTCAAGGAAATTGGAAAAAAAAAAAAGAAAATCAGTGCCGACCTACAAGTAAGGAGAAAAATTGAATCCTGTAAATTGAATCAAGATTTCAAGCCATCAGATTAGATTGCCTGTGAGGATATAGCAGATACAGGTCATGATGGAAGCACAAAGTGTTCTTTCTTAAAGTCAAATTCCGAATTTGTCTTGACTGTGCTCTGGGGTCCCGGGGGGCTCTGCATTCAGCAGCACAGACAGAGAGGAAGCTGTCGGAGCCTCCCATCTGCCTGAGTAAGAGGCTCACTCTGAAAAAGACGGGTAGTCTTGGGACTGGGAAAATTTTTTTCTCTGATTCTCTTATTTTCATCTTTGTCCCTTTATTTCATCAATTAGCAGGTACCATGAAGTGTTCTGGAAGGGGACCCAGAAAAGGGGTAGCCTCTTGCCTTGAAGATGTCTCCTCTTCCTATTATGTTTTTGAGACACTGTGTGCCCTAGGATGACCTTGAACTCCAGATCCACCTGCCTCAGCCTCCCAAGTGCCACCACTCTGGAATTAAGTCATTATCTTTGAGAGGGAACAATGTCACGTGGACATATTGGAGTAAGACCCAGCTCCCCCATCCCATCAGAATGGGAGTACCCACACCCCACACCGGCGTATCCTCTAAAATCACCTCTTTATTCTTGCAACAAAATAAAATCTATATTCTCTGTATACCTGGTGAATTACCATGGCCAGCCCTATTAGGTCTGTATTGTGCCGAATCACTGTTACAACTGTGCTGAGTCACCATTACAGGTACAAGCATTGAGATCATCATGAAATCAAGGTTGATTCAGTGCGAGGCCAGAGAGTGGCAACTTGGAGAATCTTGTCAAGAATTTATGCTATGAAAAGAGGTCATGTGGTTAAGCAAGGGGCCCTGGGACTAAGAGTATTCATCCTCAAGCCCTCACTCTGCCAGGTACTGCTAGGTGAGAGACAACTGAGACCTCATCTTATCACCTCATCTTGATAACATCCATTCTTTAGCTTTTAAAGCCCCAGCTACCTAATCTTTGAAAGGGCACCATAACCTTTGGTATTAATGCTATAGCATAGCTCTGTACCCACAGGGAAAATTTAGTGAACAGTATCTTAAAAATGTATGGGGCTGGAGGGATAGATCATTTGATAAAGCCTTTGCCTTGCAAATCTGAGGACCCGAGCCTGACCCCAGCACTCACATAGGAAGACAGGTGTGACTGTATGGACATCTGATCCCTAAACTGGGGAGGCAGAGATAGGAGGAGGATTTCAGGGGATCAATAGCTATCCAGGATAGCCTAATATATGAGCTCCCAGCCAAGGAGAGAGCCTGAGGAAGAAGAGGTGGGTGGCATTCCTGGGAAAAAACCAGAGGCTGTCTTCTAGCTTCCATGCACGCCTGTCACAGGTGCCCCCTCCAAACACACCAGAACGCGTGCATATGCATAAGAACAAATTTGTACTGGGATAGGCTTGGGTGTCTCCTCTTAATGGAACTGTCTGCCTTTAGACTGCAACACTGGGACACTTTAAAATATCTGAGATGAAGACGAAGCACAGATGATCTTTCTTTTGATGTTCCTCCCCCCGCCCCCCTCCCCAACCACTTTTCCTATCTACAGAAAAGCCAGCCTTATTACAGATCACAGGACCCAGGACACATTATTGCAATAATTTAATCTGAAGTAGGAATGACATTGTTAGCATGGCGTTCCTTAATAGTATTAGCCAAGCTGAGCTCTAAGGAACATACCTATCAACTTCAAAGGGTTTGTTTTAAAGAAAGCGAAACAAAAAAGGAAATAAGATTCCAGGGGAACGCAGTAGAGGACCACAGTTTCCAGCCCAGGAGTCCTGGATAATCTGACTAACCTCCAAACCGTGTTCTGAGAAAAACAATTGTGTCATGCAGAAGCACAGGCGTGCTAATCTAAAACAAGCTAGCTAGTTCAAAGCCTCTGGGCAAAGAGAGGGACTCAAAGGCAGACACTCTCTCCTTTAATGAACCCCCGCATGGAGAGTAGCTGCTGCTGGGTGAGCCCCTACATCAGCCTTTGAACTGACTGGGATTCAAACAGGGAAATGTCATTTCACACTCCATGAGACAGCAGATCTCTCAAAACTTCCCAGCTCCAAAAAGTTTGCAGAAAGCATTCTCTTCTGGGGATTCTGGGACTGGGAACAAAGAAAGTGGGATGTGGGGATGGAGATCAAGTCTCCACACAGCAACCTTTCTACTTTTCCCAGACAGGATGAGCCATTCTTGAATCCCATGGTTGGCTGAGTGTGGGTAAGTCGTTGCTGCTTCTGTGCTGTGTCTGCCGCTACTGCTACTGTTCAGTCATGAAGGCGAGGCCTTGATTCTTGTCCTATCCACACCGAAAGCACCGGAGGGCGTAGGTGGTTGTTTTCTGTAGTTCAGGATGCAGCAGCAGAAGGCCTGACTCTACAGGGGACTCCTAGTATCAAGGCAGCATGGTATCCTGTCTGCACTTAAGCACAAAGTCACCAGGAGCCCTTGGGCAACTTCTATACAGATATTCTTGGAAGGAAATGGGATATCAGATGGGGCTGGTGACTGTCTAGACAGTCACTGTCATCCCCAGGAACACAGGTTCAAACATAGATGTAAAACTCACATTTTCTAGAATATGGCGATTACTTTGTAGAGTCCACTTGTTACTGATCTTATAACCGTGCAGGGCATTTTTAGAACCTTATCAATCTACCCAACCATTTTTTCTAAAATTGTAAGAAGTTGAAAGTTGACACCAGAAAAAAAAAACTATATGTGTATTAGATTAAAAAAATTCCTACTTGTAAAAGGCAGGCTCCAGTCCCATCTGGGAAAATTAAACAGAAGATCTTATCTTAGGTTGGTTTATATTGCTATAACAATGTACCTGGGATGGGATACTTTATCATGAAAACAGGTTATTGGTCTCACAGATCTGGAGGCCTATGGGTATGATACAGCCACTGGCTCTGCCTCGTGTCTGACCCCTATCTTTGGAGAGGTTTGAGCAAAAGAGCATCCTTCTTAAGAGAGAAAGTGAAACCAGGGAGGATCTCAGTTTAATGCCTTCATGTCGGGCTCTTTACAGATCACTAGCGATGAGGTTCCTAGAGTTAGCATGGGCTCTTTGTATCTCACTTAATTATCAGCTCTGAAATCAGTACATTAATATTCATATTCCAGAAAGCAGTGCTTAAACAGAGGGTGCCTTACCCAGCGTTATCAAAGTCTGACGATGTGGAGGTCAACAAAGAGTCTGTAATCCTCCATTTCAGTACCAGGGTGGGAAGTTTATTTGTACTCTGAGGGAACCTTATGGGCAAAGCAGAGAGACAAAAACCCTTGGCGTATTTGGCAATTCTACCTGGCTATTTGAACACTTGGAAACAGTGGTTTTGAACTCTACCTTGAAGGGCCTTGCCTTTTGTCAATGGCAGGCTCTGACCTTGGCAGGATGTGACCACCCAAGGAAAAGGTGTTCTTGTGTTCAGGTGAGAGCAGGCCTTCCATGCAGAAAGCTGAGGTGACCTGGTTTCTTCTTGCCCCATGAAAAGCCAAGGATATCTTTCTTACTCTGTCCCGTCCTCTTCAGTTCCACGCAGACACGTACGCGGTGGGCTGAATAAGAGTTGTTCCCTCTGCCTGAGAATGCTCTCTCTGAAGAGTTTAATCTCTCTTAGCAGAGTAAAAACAGGGCAAAACAGAATCACTGTGGTCCATAGCCGTGTCCCTGCGCAGCTCAGCAGCGGCCCTACCCACTCATCTACCAAGAGAGATAGATGGTCTCCTTTCTGCCCTGGGCCTTGGAGGGCCCAAGTGTCACACAGCTATACAAGCATGTGCAGAGTATTCTCAAAGCCCTGAGGTCAATCCATACCAATGCCCACACATACACACACACACACACATACATACATACATACACACACATACACGCACACACATACATGCACACACACATACATACACACACACACATACACACACATACATACACACATATACACACATGCACACACACATACATACACACATGCACACATATATACACATACACACATGCACACATATGTACACACATACACTCATGTGCACACACACACATGCATGCACATACACACATGCACACACATATGCACACATACATGCACACACATATACACACATACACACACACATGCACACACGTACACATACACACACACATGCACACACGTACACATACACACATACATGCACACACATATATACACATACACACACGTACACATACACACATACATGCACA